>JASCZI010241700.1:11233-36457 GCA_036250425.1 Stylosanthes scabra
TATGTTTCTGGAATCTCATTTTATGTCCTTTCACTGAATACAAATTGATTCTTTACTTCAGATTTCAAAGTATGTCTGCTAACTGCTATATGTTTTGCAAGTTAGTATAATAATAGGATAAGGCTAATCTACTTTGTTTTTAAATTATGTATTTTTCGTTGTTTCTCTCTGCGTATAAATAAATTTATCATGTCTAATCTAGATAAAAGAATTCATTTTTACACTTGTACAATTATTTTGATAAGAAAAAGTCTTGGTAGTGAACACAATATAAAGCCAATATTATTTTTTTTATCACTTACTATTTTCCTAATTACACTCATTGACTCCTTATTGATGATAGCATTATTCATTTGGATAAATAAATCAAAATATAATTTAAGAATAATCCAAATATTTTGGCAACCATAATAATATGAATTTGCTATACTCTTTTTTTTTAATGGAATTTGCGGGCGCACTTTAAGTATACCCAGTATCCTTGAATTGGGTCCAAAAGTGGGCTCAGAGGAAGCCCAAATGATTAACACAAATGATGAGAAAAAAAAAGTTTTGGTAAAAGATAAGAAAAATTACTGCTAGTATTACTATGTAGCTTCTTTATTTTGGGCCTAGGCCCAATTTCATGAAAAAGACATGAATTTTAGCCCAACCAAAAATAATAATTAAAATATTGATACATATTATATTAAATAATTAATCAAATATATTTAATAAACCATAGTTCCCAACATCATCTAAGCATCAAGATATCTTTACGTGCCTAATTTTGTTTAACGTTAAGCACTTTATCAATAAAAATGTATTAGGTTACCAATTTACCATTAATAATGGGCTTGAATTTCATGTGGCAACAATAATTCACCGTATCATCGTGACATGTTAACATGAAAAATGGAATGCAGCCGAGGGCATAGCCATGGATGGAGGAGTACTCCCAAAGTAGCTGCAACTTTAAGGGAAGGGGTTCGAACCCCAGTGAGCTGAAATGTGAAAATGTGATGTGTGTGAATGTCTGCGTGAGTAGTGAATCTAGGATTGGGGTTGTCCAATTCACCTAAAAAAAACAAAAACATGAAAAATGGAATGGCACAAGGATTTGAAAACAGAACTGAATAAAATGGATATAAAAGTGACATCCAGATTCTGTTACACCAAGAATCAAGAAACTCTAACAATAAACAAGTTTAACTAGTTATAACAACTTATTACGTTGCTTAGTTAAACATTTATGAAGAATGCTACCGAACTAATAATGAGAGAAAAGAAAGATAAAAGAATATTGTTACCAATAGATTTTATGGACCGACTTTCGGATATGATCTTGTCTTCTGCAACAAAAAAGGGAATGAAAACATAAAATTTGAGTCTAACAGAATGAAAACCAAAACTATGAATAAGTGAGAATATATGAAGGCATGAATGACTCACTGCATTGTTTAGCATGGCAGAAGCACTTCAAGCCAAGACCACAGTTTCCATTAGGCCTTTCACACTCTCTACAAAGATTCTCTACATGTCCTGGAATGTCAAATGACATCCTTGTCCCTAACTTGTAATCATATCCTTCATCACCCTCTGAATAAGAAGAAGAAGTTCTGTGGATCCAGCTATAGTGAGAGCAATTCAATTGCTCAGGATGAAAACCCTTGTCAACTTTATCAAGATCCTCAATAACTAAACATGGATAAGAAGGAATTTTCACATGGGGATCTTGATCCCCACATTTGGTTAATAAGCCTGTGCAGTTATGAATCAGTGGTGAAAGTGAAACAATGGGATCTGTTCTTCTGATGATTGAGCAATTGAAGAGAAGGAGTGAGTTTTGTTCTGATGGAGGAGGAGAAGGGAATCCTTTTGTGACAGTTAAAGGAGAAACATAATAGAGAGAAGGAGAGCAAGAATGTGAGATAGTGAGTAATTTAGCATTATAATCAAGTGAAGAAACTTGGAATAGGCCAAGAGAAGTTCTCAAGTAGAGATTCTGAGATCTGCATAAGGTGATGCTGCTTAATACAGATGAATTCAAGTAAGAAGAAGATGGTTGATGAACTCTGATATCATCATCACAGTAGTAGCTTGAATGGGCCATACATGTATTCATGAGTATGAGATTAAACACTAGTAAAGAATCAAGTACATTGAGTTTCTTGAATGGATTATTCATGTTCATCACTTTTTTTCTTAAGGGATAGATGAGCCTAATAACAATGCTAATGACCCTATGTTTGGTTTTGGGTTAAGGACTTGTTTAATTAACTATTTTTTTTTATTATTATTATTGCTTTTGGGGGAATCTCTGTGGGAATTTGTGTTTTTTTCTGATTTCATTTGTCATTGCCTTATTGACATAGAATATTTAAAAATTGGAGCCATATGTATATGCATGTTGAGCACCATTGATGAATGATGTTTCTTTCTCGTTTTTACTGCCATCTTAAAAGTTAAAAGCTTCTTTCTCCCTCGTCTTTAGGCTCTTTTATTAAGGCAAGGCAAGTGATGATGCTATTGTCTCAAAGTTAGTGAAGGCCTTTCTGTCAAACTGTAAAAAGATGCTGTGGTTTATATAGGAGTTAGGACCTCTATTTTTTCTGGTTTTCAAAATAATCAAATGGATCATATTAAATGAAGAATTTCAGGTGTTTGATGATTTTCGATAATTCAGTGATATTAATTGTAGATTTCAATAAAAGAAGTAATATAAGTATTAAAATCAATTGAAATTAACGATTAAGATCATTGAATTACCGTAAATTATGAAACACCTGAAATGCTTCAAATATTAAATTGTTTTAGTACATGATATACTAAGTTCATAGTTGTGCATGTCAGGAGTTTTCATATTAAAATTGATATTACCAAACACAAGACTCCTAGAAAAACTCTCCATAACAAGAATTAAAAAGGCAAAAAGAAAAGTTCATCATTGAATTCATAATAACATTTCAAATTGCAGGAAATCATGTGGGAACATATTAAAGCACAACTGAACTACAAACAGTGGACACAAGCACACTCAGATAATAATAACATTTTCGTAATAAAGAGAATCCTTATCATCATGATTATTATTGTGGTATAATTAAGGAGTAGGATCATGGTGGTGGTGCCTTCTTGACAAGGGTTGATGAGAAATCCAGGACCACAATCTTCTCAATAGCTGCTGAAAATGTTGCTGAGAATTCAACATGATTTGGATGGCTCTGAAATGCAACAAAGTCTTCTTTCTTGCTGAATGTCATCAAGAATGCATGAGTGAAACCTTGTCTCAGCATATCTAAGCTTTCAATGTCCTGTCCCCTTTAATTTTTTTAACACAAACATAACACACAATATTTGTACTAAATAATAAGGATCATAATCATATCATACTATATATAACATAAGATTAATAATAATAATGAATGATGAAATTAGTACCATTCAAAGGACTTAACAGCATCAATATCAGAGACCAACTTCTCCATCCCTTTGGTGAGATCTTCAACAGCAACACCTTCCTTGAACTTGACAATAACAAAGTGCTTGAAGTCTCCCATGGCTACCTATCTGGTTATTATTACTACACACTACACTTGTTGTTGGTGAGGCTCTCACAAATCACAATAAGCATCATAATATATAAAGCAAAGTTTATTTTATTTTATTTAAATTTACGCGTTAAAAGCAGAGAGAGTCCACAGTTTCTGAAACATGCTCAGTGTCAGAAGTCAGAAGTGAATGACCCCATTGTTTTCACAGTCACACTCAATTACCAAAACAAAAAAAAGAAAAGTTGTAGGAGACAGCATCCATGGCCTCAATCTCATGAAAGGTACCCACTTCTATGATGTTATATACACTTATATCTATCACAATAAGGCAAAATGATCCTACCCATATCAAACAGTAAAAATTTGTCGTCTTTCTTTGTCGTCGTCATCATGGCACATGAATGGCTGGCCCCATCCATGGGGTGAAATTATAAAAGCTTCTAACACTATTAACATTAATTTTAAGACTTAAGCATTTAACGTGACACACAAGAGAATAATAAAGTTATTAATGAGTTTTTAAAGATGATGATGATAGAGAGAGGGGGAAGGGGGACACATTTTCTTGGGTCTGAGAAGGTTTAGGTTGAATGAGAAATGTGGAGCGGAAAAGGAGTGATAGTTGGTGGAGTTTTGCCCATGTCGTTTGCCATGCATGTGCATCACTATCACCATCACAGGCCAAGCTCTAAGGGGCTACATTATTGGACTTGGATCCACATGTTCTCTGCTTAATCCTTAAGGAATCTTACTCTCAACAAACAATCATGTCTATTAAGTCACATTAAGTTCATGTTCTCATAACCAATGCAACTTCGGTTGGTACAATGCTTATAACAAAATACGGGATTCAAATTTCATTTTGTGCCCTACAATAAGGTTTAGATTCGCGTAAGATTAGCCTTCCTGAAAATACCATGAAAAAACCTATATATATATATATATATATAAATATAATATGTTATCATATGATATGTATTTGGCTTCATTCACTCTTCAGTCTTGGTCTCACAATTCATTACTTAATTCATTATTTCTTTTAGGGTTTATTTTAGTAGTATATGTTAAGATTATTATCAATAAAAAAAATTAAAATTTTTAATGAATATATTAATAACTTAACTTTTATATATTTTTGTGAAAATTTTTCAATTAATAATTTTAGTTTGAACTTTTAAAATATCTTTTAGCTAATTTTTTATATCCCTGTTTCAATTCAAGCCTATTTTATATCTCTGTTTTGGATAATCACCTCCTAACAGTAGCTATATCTTGTGTATATTTGTGAAATGATGTGTTATCTAAAAATGTCTTGGATTGTCTAATAAAGTAGGATTATATAAACTAAAGCAGGAAATAATGTTGATTTGTGAAATGATCCGTCATTTATGAATGTATTGGATGGTCTATCAAATTAATTAGACCAGCTGGTAATATGTCTTAATCAAATACTAATAATCGATCAAAATGTCTTATCTTTTGTATTGATTTTCTGTTTCTTTTTAATTTTTCCATATGACTCATGACAATTTCCATCTAATCATTAGATAATGATACATCTAAATAGTGAATAATATGCTTTAATTGAAGTTCCTCTATGATTTGATTTTGCTTTATTTGTTGATCAAAATTGATATATAAGCTTAAATGCACGGATTATCTCCTTTTCTCAATCTTACTTTTCACATGTATATCCTGACTTAGAGAGGTTATTATGATATACACAAATGGAAAATTAATTCCATCATGAATATTTCAAATAATGACTAGTTTTTCCATTTTACAACAGGCTAGCGTTGAGTCAGCAACAACCAATAATACGGCCGGCCCGTTTAATCCGGTTTTATATGCGCTAGAAATTTTCTAACCCGATGGCCAGTCCAACGGATAAACGGACTAGCCCGTTTAATTATTTAATTAATTAATTTTTTGAAAAAATAAATAATTTTTTTAATTTTTAATTTAAAAAAATTACTTTTGACAAAAAAATATCTTTTTTAGTGAAAAATCATATAAAAACGGAGTTTTTTGTTGATGAGTCGAATTTTCGGATCGAGTAAGATAAAATATAGAAAAAATGTTATTTTTGTAGAAAATTTTAAAATAAATTAAATAAACGGGTCAGCCTGTTTAGTCCGCGGACTAGCCCGTTTAAGTCCGAATTTTAAACGGTCTGGGCTCAATCAAAAGCCCGTCCGCTTAGACGAATAAACGAACTGTCCCAACGATTTGGCCTTTTTTGACGGCCCCACACCATATTATATCAATGTAGAGTGGTGACGAGAGGGGAAAAAAATTGTATACTCTCCTATATATCTCAAACATATAGAGACACATAATGAAAAGAAAAAATCATCATGTGAGTCCTTTCTTTCTCTTTTATTATTTATAATGAATAAATATGCATATTATGTATCATTTTATCCCCACTTTGTCCGTAAGAAATTTTGAATTCGAAGCTCCATATAAAAAACATAACTATGTATCATTTTACTTTGTATGAGTCATGCCCAAAAGATAAATGAGAGGTTTAATAGTGAAAATAGTTTCTAATCACACATGTATTGAAATTGATGATTTAGTTATCTATCAAATATGTCTCAAATTAATCCTTGATTAACTATATATTTTGACAACTCAAAATAAAATTGAATTGAAAGCAAATGACATCAGGCTAGGTAGCTAGAATTGATTTAGGAGGTAAGAAATGATTGAAGCAAGGAGTACATAATTAGAAAGACACTATAGTTCAGTAGGCAAACACTATATATATAGACTATACTCACTATAGTTAATTTTTTCGGGCACAATGTAAAAAGTATATTTATGAGTGTTTTAATTTGGTCCAATTATTGAGTTTTGTGACGTTAAGAAGAGCAACGCACGGTGAAGGTTGGTGTCAATGGGTCATCATAGGATAAACAAGGACCCACTCACAACCCTATGTAATGTTACACGTCTAAATAAATTATCCAATCAAATCAAATCAAGCAATTTTGTCCCTCTACCCAGGCGCGTGCATATACGCATAACACTTACCCACAAAATTTGAAAAACGCAAAAATACGCTTCTTTTTGCAACTCAGCTCATCGTCTTTCTCTTCCTCCTTCTTCTTCTCAGTTATTGCAGCTACCACTGCCACCACCATTGTCGTCGTCGCTGCAAACATCACCGTCGTTATTGCCGCCGCCATCATTGTCGTCGCCGTCGCTGTTGTCTTCTTCTTCTTCCTCTTTTCTGTCCTCTTCTTCCTTTTCTCCGTCCTCTTCTTCTTCCTCTTCTTCGTTCTCTTTTTCTTCCTTCTCATCATCCTCCTCCATTGTTACGTTGTTGCTGTTGTTGTTGATGATGAAAAATTGAATTGGATATTGAATGAAAATAGAAACGAATTTTGAATGAAAACAGAAACGGATTTTTAATGAAAATAGAAACAGATTTTAAATTAAAAATGAATTGGATTTTCATAAAAACAGAAACGGATTTTCCATGAAAAATAGAAAAGGATTTGATGATGAACCCACGCCTAGGCGTGGTGCCATGGTCTTGTTTACGCCTAGGCGTGACTTTGGATCACGAAAACAGAAACGGATTTTGCATGAAAACAGAAACAGATTTTGTATGAAAACAGAAACGAATTTGGTGATGAACCCACGCCTAGGCGTAACTTTGGGTCACGAAAATAGAAACAAATTTTACATGAAAATATAAACGAATTTTATATGAAAACAGAAACGGATTTGGTGATGAACCCACGCCTGGGTGTGGTCTTGTTCACGCTGAGGCGTGACTTTGGGTCACGAAAACAGAAACGATTTTAAATGAAAAATAGAAACGGTTTTGAAATGAAAGTAGAAACGGTTTTAAATGAAAACATAAATGACTTATTGAAGTTACCACTCAAATGTACTCATCTTATTCTTCTTTTTTCATTATCTATCATCTTCTTATTCTCCTCCTCGTCCTCCTCTATTTTGTTCATCTTCTTTCTCTTCCTTCTTCCTCACTGTATTATCTTTCTCTTTCATCGTCAATGGCATCATGATCGTCGTCGTTCTTCTCCTCATCGTTGTCGTTATCACCACTGTCATCGCTGTTGTTGCTGCCGTCGCCGTTGTCATTGCTATCGCTGTTGCCTTCGTCGTTGCTGTCGTCATTGCCTTCGTCGTTGCTATCTTCTTCCCGTGCAGAGGAAAAGAGATAAAAAATGCTAAAGATGAGGGAGAAAGGCGCGTTGAGAAGAAAAGCTTGGTTGGACTTGATTGGTTAAAATGTTTGGTTGTGTATAATTATTGTATAATTAATTAACTCAATGTTAATTTAAATTCTACCGAGGGTACCTAGCTAATCACGAAACCAGTAAATCCATTGAAATTCACCATTTCACATTCCTTGGTTTAGACTTTGGGAGGTTGATTACTAAACAATTTTCAATGAGTAATATGAATTGGTAGCTTTTTTTTATAATTAGCTTGGTAGGTTTATGGGCTTAACCTAATAAAAAGAAACACATCATGAAAATCCATATGTCATGAGTCATGACTCATGAGCATGTACCGAGGAGTAGTGGGCTGAGGAGTAAAACTGGTACTACTCCATATTAGTCTAATGGGCCTTCATTATGGACTTTGTGTTCAACAGCTCTTTCCACCATCAACAAAAAAAAATCTCTTTGCACGACATTTTTTGTTTCGTTTATCTAGTGATTACCTAAATTCTAAAGTTTTTAAAATTTGATACTTTTGTCCAAAAAATATTTTTTTGATACTTTATTTAGTCCCTAAATTTTGAAATACACAAAACAATCAACTTCTGTTAGACAAAAAATCTTCTATCCAATTTATTATGTAAGTCACTAACGCTGAAGAGAAATTGGTTTGTCTAACGAAAATGTTCATTGGATTAAAGTTTTTTATTTTAAAAAATTCTAAAAACAAATTTGAATAATTACTTTTTATATATGTGTATGCATATATATTGTCAATCATGCTATATGTAGACAATTTACTGAAGTATTATTCTTTTACCGTGGGAATTGAGAAGCAAGAGTTTGGAGTAAAATTTTGAAGCTTTTACAAAGACCAATATCACATTGTAAGTGTGAACAAACTTGGAGTGAATGCGTTAAGACTTAAGAGCATTTTCAAAGTAATTTATTTGTGGGGTCGTTTTCTATGTCCATATATAATTTCATATATATATATATATCATGGTACACATGGTTTGCATGAAATTTATCCCTGTTATAGTATCTTGAACTAACTTTTGACTCTTCTGTTCTCCAATAATTTAGCTTCTATTATTATCAAGTTATTACTATAGGTAATATAATAAGTTATCCATTATAGTAGTCTGAATTACTCCGGTACCCCTTATAAGTGACAAACTAAAGAGAGTTGCCTTTCACGTGTTAATTGTGCATTGTACCTAAAGAGAGTTCATATCCAAAAAGGAGTTAATTAAAACTAACTTTAGAATAATAATAGGAGAAAGGCAGTTGTTTGGATGGCTTAAATATCTTACTTTCTGGATCAATTTTTAAAACGGAAAAATAGTATGTATACAATAAACTTTTTTTAGTAAAAGAAGATATCAAGAGATCAATGCTTTTTATTAATATTAGTTGAGATTCAAACAGGAAGACATATTAGTTCTATATATATCTTTGAGAAAAAAAAAGAAGCGATGAATTTATAAGATGGAAGACTTACTTATTTGACAACTTAAGTTTTATGTTGGATATAGTGTCTTTGAATCTTATGTTCTCTCGTTAATTTATCGCCCTTCAAAATGTCATCGATGATTAAGTGCTCCCCATAGTGGCCCAATAGATATTTTAAATTATTGTCTTTCTTTCTTTTATACTATTAATTAAATTTATAATTTAGAATTTAATTGAAATATTAAAAAAAAAAATTTATTATAGTGCTACAAAATCAATATTAAAAAGTCATTATGAAGTAATAATTAAGTTAACATCTAAAATTTAAAAAATTATCATCCATAATTAATAATATTTTTCAATTATAAATGATAATTTTTTTTTATATTAAATGATAACTTAATATGTATTACCTCTCTAATAGCCGCATATAATATTATCTCCAAGACTCTTTCTAAATTTTATTGTTCACATTGCATTCCTCCTTCTTAATTTCACCAGCCTTCTTCGTTCTATTCAAAAGTAATATACCTCAAACTTGATGATTTATTTTAACATACATTTAAATAAGCTAAGCTCCAGAAAATAATCTACAATAGTTTTTTTCTCCAGGAAAACTTGGATAGGCAATGAAAGCAAGTGGTTGGAATAATATACTGAGATCAACTTTATTTCGTTGCTCATCCGGAAATAATTTGACTAGCTATTTGAGCGATAAATTAAAGAAGCAGAGAAAAGCCATGCATGTATGGCCCAATAAAATTATTAACATCATCCTTAAAAACTATCGATTTGAAAGTAGTCTAACATATCCTATTTGTTAATAGTTTCTGCCTTCCTTTACAAATTAAATGTAGATTTTACTTTTTGTGATTAGAAAATTAATGAATAAAGTTTTAGATATATTAATTTTTTAATGAATCAAAAGTATAAACTGCATCGCTTTTTTTTTTAATGAAAGATATGTTATTTAGAGAAGATTCCAACTTAAAATCTTTATTAGAGGAAAAATTTAAATTTCATTTGATTACACCTCATTAGTAAGCTGCAGTTGTTTAAAACGAAAGGAGTATGGATTAGTCGAAATTCCAGAGAGTGAGGTCAGTTTGAAATTCATGATCATGGTGAAGATGAAATGGTCCTCGTTTCATGGACGGTGGTGTTATAAGCATACCCTCCGCCATGTTATCCAGCAACGCAGGCATGTTAAACACTGCCTCCTCATCAAAGAACGCCGTAGATGAAGAATTCCACACTACTCCTTCCTCACCGCCATCAACACCAACACAACAAAGATCAATATTCAAAGAAGATGAAGGGTTACTAATAATATCATCATTATTATTATTAGTTTGTTGTTGTGCGGCTTTGTATGCAGCTTCTCGAACATGTTGAGGTGAAGATGACTCGGCAATGGGAAGAAGGGCAACGGAGTGAGGGAAATTGAAGGTGGCTGAGGTGCCTCGAAGTGCGAGAACCGCGGCGTCGTGTGCCCTAGCGGCCATTTCAGGGGTAGGATAAGTTCCGAGCCATATTCTTGATTTGTTGATTGGTTCTCTGACTTCGCAAACCCACTTGTTGCCGTTCCTCTGCCGGACACCCCTATACACCGGGTGTCGCGTCTCTCGGAACTTCTTCCTCCCCGATCTCCTCTTGTGAGGTGGTGGAGAATGTTGCTGTGTTGTGAGGACCGGTGAGAAGAGTTGCCTTTGATGAGATGAAGTGGAAGAAGAAGAAGATGGCGATAAAGAAGAAGAAGAAGAATAGGAATAAAGTGATGATTCTTGTTCGTTATTGTTGTCAAAATCCATGGTAGTGGTGGGTACTGTTGAATATATGAAAATGTGATTTAAGATGCATGGTATGGTGTTGAAGAAGGGATATATATATACCACGAGTGAGGGAGAGAGAGAAAGAGAGAGAGATAATATGAATGATGATGGCAAAATCGGTGCAGCCCGTGGAGGGAAAACGTGCTGCAAACTAGTGGAATTCAACAAGTCTCATCATACTTTACAACCAAAAATAAGTGTTGCCAATAAACATTATTTTTAATTGTTAATATAGCGGTCTATCATAAACAATATTTAAAATTATTTTTCATAACAAAATGTTACAGTAACTTATGTGTTCATCATTTTTATACGACACATATATCTACTTTATTTTATAAAAAGTTATTTATTAAAAATAATTAAATAATTTATATGTTTTATTAAATTATAATTTAATAATTTTAAGAAGATAATTTTACATGAAATTAAGTTATTAACTTATACCTGATTTTCTTATATAAAGAAGTTGACAAAATTTCGTGAAAAAAAGACCATGTATTACTACTTTAATAGGGGTCCGTGATATACTGATATATATTGGTGTCGGACATGCATATGGCAGCATGATACACGTTGGAATTCACAGTGAGGAAAAGTGCAATACTGTTATTCTTATAAATAAAAAATAGGTAATTAAAATTTTTATAGCTTCAATAAAAAATAGAATATTTGTGAATACTATTTATAGAATATTTATAATAAAAGTTATAGAACATTAAAAAACTAAAATAACTAATAATTAGGCAACTTTATATTTTCTAGAAACAGAACATTCGAAATCTAAAAATTTAACATTCGAAATCTAAAAAAATAAAACATTCAATTTAAGTTATTGTCTGGCTAAATTTTTATTAATTATCTAAATTAACAATTCAATAATAATAATAGAGCTATAAAATCTATGATTTTTATAAAATTACCGTATACTATATATATATATATATACTTATTCCTAAGACCTCTACTCTCTGTCGGAGAAATACATATTATGTATATGGCGGCTGGGAAACTAATAACGATTCTTTTTTTCAACCTTAAAGTAATAATAAGTTGACATAAATAAACATTATTATTGCTAATAACCCTAAATGGGTCTACTTGGGATAGTGTATAACTGTATATGTTGACAGAATATGTTTTGGTGAATGGACAGAATGCATGTTTAATGTGATTTAATTTGTTGTAAACTAAATTAAAGAAAATGTCAGATATAAAATTAAATTAAATTAATAAAAGTTAAATTTTTTTTTTTTAAAAAAATAGCAAAACATGCATATGTGAGACTGAAAATATACTTTATTACCATAATAACAATCATATAAAAAAAATCAGTTACTTACTAGATAGTCAATGCATATATATAAAAATATATTTAGTATCTCAATTTTTTTATTATAATTATTACTATAAATAAATTTGGTTATTCTATTAATGTAGGTTTACTTAACTATATTAAATTCAATTATTTTAGCAATTAATTATTTAATTGAAAAAATGTATAAATGAATATATATAAATATTTATAAAAAAAAATTTAGGATGGCTAATTTAGTGATTATTTTTAGTATATATATACTTAACATTTTTTTTACCAAAAATATATTGGGGAGATACTTGAATTCGAAACCTCTACGAGAACGGGAATGAGACAAATATTATTTGAGCTATCGCTCATTGGCATATTAGATATCGTTATCATTAACAAATAAACAAGCTTCTAATAGTGTTGGTGTTTAATTTATACATTTTGTTTTCTTCTAAAAAGTTGAATTTCGTAGAATAAAATCTTGTGTTTCTTCTTTATATTTCTCTCCGATGGCGATATGTCTCACGTTTTTCTTTCTTTTTTTTGGTAATGCCTTTGATGAAAGAATGGTGAAGCAAGGAGTTCATAAACGAATAGAGTTAGTTTGTCACATGCACGTATGTTTGTGTTTGTGAGGTTCTAAACCAAAGGCATCTTCAGGTAGTTGTCCATATAGCGCTGACTATATAAAAATGTCAACCGCGCTGACTATATAAAAAAATTCAACTTAGTTTCGGGTCAACGAACGTGTTTACTTTGAAAACTCCTTTTCTTTTTTCATCATGTTTCGTCTTTCATTATCTCTTCGCCATCAGCAGGGGCCACTGCCGTCACTTTTATATAAAAAATATGATAAAAAGATATTTATGATCTTAATTTTTTAAAATTTTATAAATTCATTCATGAATTTTGTAAAATATTTAACAATGTCTAATATTCGAAAAAAATAGTATAATCAAGCTCTTTTATTAATTTGGCTCAACTAAAAAAGATGAATAAAAAGCTGTTTATGTGATTAATAAAGAAAACATTTGTAGTTTCAAACTTTTATCATGAGGTGATTTTGTAAGAAATATTATTAGTTGTCTTTGTTAGTTTTAGTTCAAAGGTTAGGGGTTTTTAGGTATTTTATAAAAAATAAAAATAAATTTATATAATTTTTAAAAAATCAAGAGTATAAATATTATTTTTTCAAAAACTAAATTATGTTATATAATACGTAAGTGTATATCAAAATTAAATATTAAAATTAGTTATTATGGTAAAATACATATTAAAATATATAATAAAAAATAAATTAAATATATGATAATTCATTTTAAAAGTTAATTTTTGTGTAAATAATATTTTTTTATAAAAATTCATGCAATTACAAAAAAAAAAAAAGCCATTACTTTTGACTTTTAGAAAACAATAGCAAAACTACTACATGATTCGGGACAAAGTTGACATTTTTTTAAAAAATCCATCAGACACTATCACTATAGTGTCGTAGTGTCAAAATTGATTTCAAAAGGCACAAGAAAAATGCTTACCATATCTGTGTTTGTATGTATACAAATAAAATATATTTATTTATGTGTTCATCATTTTGATATTTATACAAAAATTTAACAAATTAATTAAATGTTTGCATAATAATTCTATAATAACGACATTGGAACTTCGGCTAAGTTTATCTAACTCTTAAAGTTTTCTGTGATTAATAATTCGTTATAATAATTGACGTTTTAAAATGACACTTGTTATTTCAAGACAAGTAATAAAGTTAGTAGTAAAATAAGGAATCAATTTTTAATTAACTAACTTTAGTTAATTTTTTAATTATAAAAACTCTACTTATTTTTAAAGGATCAAGAATTTAGTATTTACAATTTACAATTTAATATTACAAATTTATAATTTATAATTTAAGATAGAAAAAATAATTTAAAAACAATTGACTGATATTTAAAAAAAAAAAAGTTAACTCCTTGTTAAACCACATTGAGTCATAGCTATGGTTTTTAGAGCATTAAATCCACTTGATAACACTTATATTCCCATGGCATCTTATGGCAGGTTTTCTATTGCTTTTGCTCAGCTCTTCCAGCTTCTTCTGTCTCAACTCTCAACCTCTCACTTTTATTCACCAGCTATTGTCCAAGTCCAAATTTCGTATTATAGTAATGTATTGATGAGATTCTGCCCAGAAACGTTGAAAAATGAAAATCAATGACCAAATTAAATATTTACTTCCACTAATTTGGAAACAATAAGCTGAGCCTTTTCCTTGTCGTCATTGAAAGCTTCAGAAGCTTCCTGGTAATCTCTCTCATGTTACCCCAAAAAAGTTTCATATAAAGAGAGACAAAAAAATATTGAGGGAACTTCCAAATCTTTTAAACTATGTTTCTCTTCATTCTTATCTTCTAAGGCTATGCACAGTGGAAAATATAAGCATGCATGAGCATGAAGAATTTGATATGTCCCATTAAACTCACTTTATAATTCTCTAAGTTGAAATTCTAAATTATACACTTTAAATTTTAAAATTCTCCTAAGTTTCAAACTTAAATGCATTCTACAGTTTTTCCTCCATACTTTCAAGTCTATATATATGGCTTAACATACATAGTGTCTTGTGAATAGAGAAATAAACCAACGTGGGATGAAGCTTACTAATTAGAGCAGAACTAGCCATGAACTTACTTGTCTAATCTCACCTCCATTTCTCACCTCTGTATTTCTTCTTCATTGGCTCGCAAAGTTGATTGCTAGACCTGATCTTGACATCTCTTCCTCTAGATCTTCCTTGTCTTCTCTTCTTGGGCTCTGGTTGGATCTAATTATTCCCGGGTTCGTTCTTCATTTCTCTCTCATTCCTTTGTTGTTCATATGAATGCTTTGCTGTTGCCATTGCTGTTATTAGTACAATTTCTCTGTTATTTCGGTCTTTATTTAATTTTAAATGATAACTCTAATGGTCTATGAGGCCAATTAGCTGGCTTATTTTATATAACCAACTACAGAAAACTATAGGAGTAAGTTATTAGAAGCAAAACACAATCCCTATCATATTCTGTCTTTGATCTTTAACTATTACAGATTATATATATATATATATATATATGCAGAGAAGCAAGTAGTGGAAATTTTAAAATTCTATGTAAACTTAGAAAAAGGAATTAAAAATATAAAATTATAGTAACATTTAAATTGTAAGAAATCATATGTTCTAAAAGTTATTGATTTATTTAATATAGTAATATTATTATTATTATACACCAAATATTTTTATATAATAAGGTTTTTACTAATGAATTTATGTATTTAATTTTTTATTAATAAACAAGAAATGTGTGTTAATTGTTTGACAAAATTATTATCAAAATATTAAAAAATCTATAGTCAACACACTTTATTTTTTAGGTCAACACTTAATCAATTAATATATTTAAAATTTAAAAATTTATATATAATTAAATTCATATCAAATTGACCGTTAAAAATTATTAGATATAATTTAATTAAATATATCAAACCCTCTCAGAGTTCTCTCATAACAACTCCATAAAAATATAAGGATATATATTTTAAAGAAGTTGATGAAAAAAGAAAAATAAATAAATACAATAACAAAATATATATATTGAACAAAATTGTTAGTAAACATAAATAAAATTTGATAACTCTTTCCTCTGAAATAACCCTAATATTTATTAGGGCAAATCACCAAAATACACTAAAAGAGAACTAATATCATTAGATTACACTAAAACCAGAAAATTAATCAGATTGCACCGTTTCCCATTTATAAGGAATTCGCGATAGGGTCTAGAGATTTTTTGAATCCGTTGGACCCCACCACGGATTCAGAACAATTTGTAAATCTTTGTGCAGCATCCGTGACACCCTGCCACGGATTCGGTGTTAATATGTACAAAGGGGGATCCGTGGCACCCTGCCACGGATTCAGGGTGAAAAAAAATTCTATAAGTCCGTGGCAAGGTTATTCAGATTGGGAGTGTTAGTTTTTTAGAGAGAGAAGTGAAAAAGGTTTTAGAGAGAAGTTAGAGAAAAAAATTTGAGAAAGCTTTTGAGTATTCTTCATGGAAGAGTGATCAATCGAGGAGATTGCCGCGGAGGACAGGCGGGAGATGTATCGCCTCAACGAGGTTTCACACGTCGCCCATAACGTCCAAAACGAGGTAAGTTTTTTTTTTAACGTATTTAATTTAGATGTGATTTATTTGTTAATTAGATGCGATTTATTTGTTATTTAGATGTGCTTTATTGGTTAGGGTGATTTAGTGTAGGTTTTAACTTGGTTTGCATTAGGTTTTACTGTTTAGGGTGTTATTAAATGTTATTAATTTCACTGTCACTTATTTACGGGTTTACGTGTTAGTTTCGTAATAGTATTCTGTTTAGCTTTTACTGATCGTTACGCATTGTTTTTTTTATTCTGATTCAATACTTGTTCATATTCAACACAGCGTGATTGGTGTATCATCAGCGTCCGTCGGCAGATTGCGATGGGCCTAGATTCACTCGCTGAGCCGTTCGTGCAATGGGCCGGTCTGCTCCCGGTTGCACGACTGACCGAGCGCTGGTTCAATATTGACGAGCCGCTCATCAGCGCCTTCATAGAGAGGTGACGACCGGAGACTCATTCGTTCCACATGCCGTGGGGCGAGTGCACTGTCACACTCGAGGATGTCGCGTACCAGCTAGGTCTCCCCATCGACGGCGAGCCTGTGAGTGGCTGCCTTTGGGACTTTGAGAACATGATGCTAGAGGGTACAGGGAGACCCCGATGGGACTGGTTCCGGGAGATGTTCGGCGAGCCACCCGACACGCCGGACGCGGATGCCTGCACCATGACGTTCTCATGGTTGAGGAGCAGGTTCGGAGTTCTCCCTAGCCATCCGAGCGACGAGATGGTCCTCAGGCATGCCAGAGCTTACATCTAGATGCTCTTGTCGATCTGTCTTTTCGGGGACAAGACTGGAGCTCGGGCTCATGTTCGCTGGCTTCCTTATCTGCTGCGCATCGACGATCTAGGTCGATACAGCTAGGGATCCGCAGTGCTTGCCTGGCTGTACAAGAGTCTTTGCCGACCAGCCAACAGGAATGTCGTCCAGGTGGCAGGGCCGTATGATCTGCTGCAGAGCTGGATTTTCTAGCGGTTTCCCCTCCTTCGCCCTTACACTTTCGACCACGTTGAGTGGCCGTTGGCCTCCAGGTAAACCAATTTATTTGTTTCGTTGTATAATTTTTACTTATTTTTTTATTTTATGCTGCTTGGTTAAAGTGTTTGTGGTATTATCAGGTGGTATAGGTATCTCCCACATCCGATGAGAAGCGGCCTCGACTGCAGCATCTCAGGAGGCAGCTCGATTTGATGCCCTTCAGCGCGGTTAGTTGGAATTGTTATTATTTTCGTATTACTGTATTACTTATGAAACATGCATTCAATATTGTTGCCTTATACATCCTTTTCGTGTTGCAGTTCGTTTGTCTACCATATCAGACGTTGGAGGTAGAGGCGGTGCTAGATCAAGTCATTCTGCAGGAGGAACACAGAGCCCTCTGGTGCTCGATCGTCCCACTTATATACTTTGGGACCATCGAGTGGCACCAGGTTGATCGGGTAATCCCGCAGTTTGGAGGGGTTTAGAATCGTCCTCACCCGGCCCTCAACATCGACTTCTTGCATGCGAAGGACGGACGGGGGAGTGACCAGTGATTTGCGCACACGTTTCAGCGCTGGCATGCACTCTGGGCAACCAGGTATGGTTTAATTTATGGTTTCCGGTTTACTTTGAGTTATTTTTCGTAGTTTACGTTATGTAACGTGTTTGTGGTCATGCAGGTTTCAGCAGCTGTTTGAGGTTGTACAATCTGCTGATCCCGGCCCCACTGCAGACTTCATTCAGTGGTGGATCCTCGCCGCTATGAGGTACCTTGTCCCCGCTGATCGTTTCCATCATTTTCCACCCGACGAGATCCCGGTTGAGGCCACACAGAGACAGTCAGGTCCACAACCAGCGCGCCCTGACGTGCCTCATGTGCCGGATAATAAGCGACCTGGAGGAGGATGATGGTTGGGACGAGGAGGCGACCTGAACCAGTGAACTGTGAACCACGACAACACCAGCACAAAGAACAAAGCACGCATAACAGAAGAACCATGGCAAGGACAGCACACAGTGGCAGCGAACTGAGGTGGCAGGAACAGATCTGCGAGGATGAAAGGTGTAAGGCGAAAACAGAGGCGGTGAAGAGAAAGGGTGCGATGCGAGTACAGAGTCAGTAAGGGAAAAGGGTGCGAGAACAGAGATGGCAAGGCGACGACTAGCTACGAAGTGAGGCGACGAGGCAGACGGCGGTGAGGCGAGACCCAAAGGCGAGGTGAGCGGTGAAGTCAGAGGGACTGTGATGGCAACGAAGTAGAGGATCTGTGATGAAGGAAGGTGACGAGTTGCCAGTTAACCGAGGAATGGCAGGATGATGGTGGCGGAGGCGTGCTTGTAATGATCGAAGAAGATGGTGGTGATTGAGGATGAGGAAAGAGAAGTGACAATGAGTATAAGCGTGAATGGGGATTAGGGTTCATGGAGTGGAGGCTAGGGTTGCTTCTCATATAAACCTATATATATTTTTAATTTTTATTTATTTTTAATTATTCTTGCGGATCAACGGATCTGCGGATCAGATCCGCGGATACTAACATTAAATCCGTGATCCGATCCTTTAAACGTGCGGATCGGATCGTATCCGATCCGATAACCCTGCGGATCGGATCAGATTCGCAATTTGTGGATTGGATGCGGATATTCACCGCGGATTTGCGGATCTGATCCGATCCATGTGCAGCCCTATAATCTAGCCCGGAATTTCAGCAGATGATTAGTGACATCATGCTCGAGGGCGGCAGTGGTTACAGGCCGGACACGCAGTTCGATGGCTTTCCGGTTCATCTGGACCTGAACGAGCCTGTGTCCGGTCCATCGTATCTATTCATGGCTCTTGGTGGGACTCCTCCATCAGTCGCACACGTGCCGGGTGGATCTTGGGAGGTACTGTTCATGGAGCCTGCCCGTCTGCCGACTCCTCCAACATCACCTGCACCGGCTGAGCAGGCATACGAGCCAGCAGCACGTGGGCGGGCCCGCAGAGCTCCACGTCGTCGAGGGTGCGACACTGGATGCCATATCTAGTTTTCTTACGTTATTTATGTACTTTTATTTCGCGCACTACTTTATTCGTATCAGAACTCCAAGATATTTGTATTTCGTGTATTTATGTATATATTCATATTTTTGCAGACGTCGTTTACGTTTACAATTTTTTTTTATTGCTCACGGCAACTTTCAATGAAACGACGCGTATCAATTATCCATAATAATTTTATTAATGGCCTTTTATTAAACACTAATAACCAAAAACTAATTAAAACTAACTTAAAAAAAAAACATTTACCTTGGATTCGTGGCACCCTGCCACGGATCCCTTAAAAATTGTTAAACATGAACCTGAATTCGTGGCAGGATCCCACGGATTCCATAGAAATATGACAAACGGTGCAATCTTATCAATTTTATAGTTTTGGTGTAATCTGACAATATTATTTTTTATATAATGTGTATAAGTAACTTGCCCTATTTATTAGGAAGAAGTTGAAAATAATGGAATAACACTTTTGTTGTGAATAATACTCCGAAACCAAGAACTAATAAGAAGCCAATGTAATTAAAAAAATAATGAATGGTAAAAATGAAAAGAAAATAAAAATAAATGATCTTTCTATTATTTTTAAAACTCTCTGATTTGTTCTTTATTAGTGTCAAATTAAACCTTAAGGCTTAAACCCTCCTTGTGCATCGTTCTATAAATTTTCCTCAGAAATTCTTAGCGACGTCAAGACTTAAAAAATTTGAAATGGACGGTTCCTTGCTCCTGAGCGCTCGCCCTCTACAATAATGGTTTCCCGAATAATCTGCTACGGCATTGTTTCATCTACGGTTACTCCTTCTCCTCTTTCACACACGCCATTCTTCTTCGATTTCCACTACACCATCAACTGTTAGGGTTTTAAACAACCTTTTGCTACCTCATTTGATTCCTAAAACCACCGTCTCTTCTTTATTCCCACTATGACAAATCGCACCTCTTATGCCACTCGCATCCGACGATCCGGTTCGACCAAGATAGAACCGGATCGGTTCAGGGTCGTTAGTCCGCTACGAAGGACTGACCGCCAAGACGAACGGTCACACCACCGCCGCCGTTCAAATAACGTTAACTTTGCGCCCTACACTGAAGCCGAAACGGCGTCGTCGAAGTTTCAGTGGGATAACCTCCTGGACGCGAAGCAGCTCGAAAACGAATCGTCGTCATCGAGAAGTTTCGCTTCCCGGTTTTCGGGTTCGGGTCCACTGGGCCTCACTGGGCCCCCGAGAAGTTATAGCGGTTTCGTTTCGCCGCTGAAGGAAAGCGAAGCGGTTCATCTTCCTCCCATGCATTGCGAGCATCAACACCTTGGCTATGGATTCTCCGTTTCACGAACACCACCATCACAGTTCGGTGAGAAATCAGGATTGTTTAGAAACGTAGGGATTGGAACTGATTGCAATTTTGAGCACATGCATGTTCAAATTCCGAAACCAAACTCTGTTGAGGTTTCCAATAACAATAAGAACAGAGTCTTGAACTATTCTGAAGTGCAAAAGAGTGAGAAGAGTGATGGAGGGTTTATGTCTTCAGAGTTTCAGAGATCCAGCATTATGGATTCCATTGTGGAGAAAATTGACGGGGCTCTAGGTAACATTGACTCCTTAAGAAAAAGAACACCTTGGGAAGAGGAGAAGGAGGATGAACAACACTTGGTAGCTCCTTCTAAGTGCATTGATTTTATTCAACCATCAAATTACTGTGTTGAGCCATTGTGTTGCAGCAGGCATGTGGTTCCTGAGTATAGAGATAACGAAGAAAGTTGGAGCTTAAGAGGGTATGAGAAAAGTGCTTATACTTATTCAGATTATCAAGGTAATTGCAAGGTTTTACCTGTGCTTGATGATGATGAAATTAAAGAAACAGAGGTGGAGATGTTTGATTCGAGTTATGGTGGCAAAACATTTGAGAATCAAATCTGGAATGATTTTAATGCTGCATCATCTCATCCTCACAGGCGATGCATGCATGGCCCATCTATGGATGCGGATGCAAATGCCTCATTTGGTGATGGCATAGTCCGTGTGAAGTTTGATGATCGACCACAGAAATCTCGATATTCGCCAGTGCCTGCCGAGAGGACTTCAGCGAAGAATGAAATGGCTACTCGAATAAGCGTGAAGAAGAGGTTGAGATATTTCGGTGGTAGGATTATTCACCTTCCGAGTTCCCAGGGTTTTTGCAGCAAGAATGTCCATGCCCGCTTAGGCCCCCGAGTTGTTCTTGCTGAAGAACCTTGTGATGCTGTCCAACATGCTAAAATGAAGAAAATAAAGAGAATTTTTTGTGAAATTTCCAGAAGTGCCCCCTGCTCTGATCCTTCATCAGAATCAGAGGTTAAGGAGAAAGCCAAACATTCCAAGAGGTCAAAGACTGAGCCACCTGAAGATTCTAAGGAGTTCAAGCAACTAGTGCAGAATGCGTTTTTTAAATTTGTCAAACTTCTGAATGAGAATCCATCACAACGAAGAAAATACATAGACCGAGAAGGAATTGATACTTTAAGGTGCACCTTATGCGGCAGGTCTGTGTCATCTTCTGCATAATGTGTCTCCAGAAAGGGGTATATTTGTTTGTTTGTTTTTTTTTTCTATGCTGATCAATGAGTATTTGATTACAGGTCTCAATGTAGGAATCCTTAAAGCTTAGTTTTGGGATATATTAGTATTAATATACCGACATATTAGAATGTAAACTGGTTGTGATATATAGGAGTGAACCTATGATACTAGAGATTAGTAGTTTAGTGTGCAGCTTTGGTGTTTGAAAACTTATCTCTTGCACCGAAAAGCTAATAGGGGGAACCATTCATCTTCAAGCTCTCACTCCAACCTCTCCGACTGATTAGAAATCAAGAATAGTTTCTTGATAAAAGTTTGTAATGTTTAATTAAGAGAATGCCTTCCCGATTCATCCTTTTTGTCTTGTCTTATCCTCTGAAAATCCTCCATGTCAAGCTTTAAACTTCTATTTTTGGGTAGAGAAGAGAGGGAAGTGCGTTTCTCTACTAGTATTCCTTTGCAGTTTAGTGGGGGAGAAGACACAAGGTGTCTTCGAAAGTAGATTCCAAAAAGAATCTGAATTTGATGTAGGAGTTAAGTAGAAAGAAATCCTCACCTTCATCTTGAAGTGATTGTCTACTTGGGTTTGAAAATAGATACCGTCATCATTGTGTTATCTAGGAATTAGAATGCCTCCTACACTTTGCATGAGATGATAAGAATAAGAATTTAGTTTCCCCATTCTCTTAAATTTTTATGGGAGCTTCCATGGCAAATATGGTTGATCATGGGAAATGTTTGATCTAAGTTATGACATGCATTTATAAATCATAGCATTGCTTTCTTTACTGCCTTATGAGTGTATAGCGTTTAATGTGCCATCAAATGGGTCTGAAACTCTGAATTAGCTTAATTAGTTATCTCTGTGTGCTCGTATCGTTATACCAGCAAGTCGAAGGAGTTTGCCAACACACACAGCCTCGCAATGCATGCTTTCAACTCAACCAAGGTTCGGCATAGAGCAGAACATTTGGGTTTTCACAAGGCACTTTGTGTACTTTTAGGATGGCGTGATACACCCTCATCGGATGGATTGTGGGTCCGGGAGGCTCTTCCTGCTGCTGAAGCATCAAATTTGAAAAATGATTTAATCATATGGGCCCCAGTTGTTTTGATTCACAACAGTTCTGTTGCAAATAGTAATCCTGATAAAAGGGTGATCATAAGTATTGAAGAGTTGGAGACTATTCTTAGGGGTGAGTTATTTAGTCTTTTAATCCTCTTGTCTTGTGTATAGCCCTTATGCCACACCCATTTCTAATCCTAACATGTATTTTCTTCTGATTTTGAAGGTATGGGATTTGGTGGGGGAAAGACAAAAGTGTCACGAGGGAAACCTGCAAACTACAGCATCTTGGTAGTAACCTTCAATGCCACATTTTCTGGATTGCAAGAAGCAGAAAGGCTTCACAAGTTTTATTCTGACAAGCATCATGGTAGGGAGGAGTTCCAACAAATTGATGATGGTGGTTGTGTCAAAAACAGCTATGAGGGAACGCAAGGTATACCCAAAAATGAGGAGAATGTTCTGTATGGTTATCTAGGCAATGCTGGAGATTTCGATAAGCTTGACTTTGAAAGTAAAAAACACTCTGTTGTGAAGAGCAAGAAAGAGATCCAAGCCATCGTTGATGACACACTCAAAGCTTTGTGATCGAGAATTTGAGATCATGGCTCCTCTTTCTTTAGGAGTTGGAAGATGGTGAGAGAGACCCTATGCTATCAGTTTCCACTTTTGGATTTTGCACTATCAAAACCTTCTACTTGCCTACTCGTGAAACTGTTTTCATGCGACGTTTCTAGGAGAGAATTATTAGATGATTTAAGTAGACATTTATCATTTTCTAATGATTCTCAGCTTATCAACTTCACACAATTTCATATGAATAGCCACCTAATGTTTAAATAGTTCACTAAATACTTTTTTTTAGTAGTTTTCATAAGTAAATTTACACTCTAATATTTTAATTCCGGGCAGATTCTAATTTAGTTTTTAAAATAATAAATTTATATGCTTTAGTAATTTCAAAAATGTTTATTTTTATACCTTAGTTCTTGAAACTTATATAAACACATACATTTCATTGTAATGGTGTTTGTGTTTCAAAAAGTTTTATTTTCAAAAGGTGTATATATTGAATCTGAGTAATTTAAGTGTTAAAAGTTTTTCAGAAATTAAAGTGTCGTATTACTCTTTAGTTCCTTTTTTTCCACCTTGGATTGGGTTACTAACTCACTAATAGTTTATGTTTACTTGTAAAAGAATTTACTTGCATTTAAAAGAGTAGTCACTAAATCAATTACTAATATTTATGTATATTTATACATATTAATTTGCATATTTTTTAATTTGAATAAAATAATTGTTTTTTTTTTATAGAATAATACAAACCTTTATGAAACACTAAATATATCTTTTTATATAATGACTAATTAGTGACTATTTTTTTATATATATGTAGCATCATTGTTACTTAGATGGAGACTATAAGAAAATATACAATATTTCTAACAATTAAACACTAAAGCTTATTAGAGGATGTTATATTACATCATACATTCATACAAACCAAGCACGGAAAAGCATAAATTGAACCTTCTGGTTGTTACAACCAAAGCATTAAAACAGAAACATGCGGTTCAAGTCACCAATTTGACACATCAAATCAGACAAACTAATTAGTTTCATTCAGGTTCTGAATTTGCGTTGGTGATATGAAAACTAACAAGGTAGCAAGCATAAAAGCAAAGAAAATGGCACACGATGAGGAAGTTCTGTGAGGTTTGTGCCACAAAACAGCCACTTCCTCCATCAGAACTTGCCAACTCATTCTTTCTTTCCTATCCCATGCGACATGTTATAGATCCCTCGTCCCTGAACAAAACACACAATGTTAAATCATCGTATCTCAGGAAATGAGAGCACACTTAGCTGAACATGTTCAATTCAGACAGAGACAAGAACCAACTTACGATCATGTACAATGAAGCTGCTGCCAAAGCAGCTGGTATCGCAACAGATGTAATCTTATCATATGGTCCCTTCAAGTATGTATGTTTAGGGATACTCTGGTAAAACTTTTGCTTCTCAACAAGCTTCTCTCGTGGTCT
>JASCZI010241700.1:44336-67328 GCA_036250425.1 Stylosanthes scabra
TCCAATGGGCCCACCTTCTCTGTCCCCATCACTTCATTTCTCAATCGCCGGAACATTCTTTCTCCGCCCTTCTCCGTCCATTGTCACTTGGTGGTAACTCACGTGCAGTTAAATTTATATGAAGTTGTTATTTGAAATCGTTAGATTGCATTTTGGTCAAACATATCAATTCATTTAAAAGTGATTAGCAAAGCAACTTCACATAAAAGTAACTGCATTTGAGTATCCACCTTCTCACTATCATTCATCTAATCAAAACTTTTTTAATTTCTTACAAAAGTTTTAATAATTTTATTAGTTATCTTTGTCCTTCTATGCTTACACTACAAAACATGAATTAGCTCATCAAATTATAGATGCACCAAAGTGAGGATTAAGTTTGGCATAGGTAACAGTGGATTAAGTTTGCAATAGAGCTACATATAAAATAATGTACCATAATATTTTTATTTGCATAAGCTACCATGTATTTATTTATATATATATATATATATATAAATAAAAATTGATTTTAGTGTACAAATATCGTAATTCAATATACTAATATAGTAATATTCATTTGCGGGGCTAGCTGCGTTAATTACTAATAATTAGTTCAGTGGATACTTTTTAAAAAATAAATTAAACAAATATAAGGGGAAAAAGTAAAAAGAATTAAAGAAATGAAGGTTGTGCATAATGATGGGTAGGTCAACGTACAATTTATTTTTGACAAGGCTTTCCAGCTTAGGCTCACTTTAACCCGTTCGATTCCATGATTTGTCTGAGCCAGCACGTGTGTTTCGTTAAAACAATAATAATTGGATCATCATTCTTGGCATGTGCCTATAATTTAGGTAAAATTGCTGCTTTCAAAAGTCAAATCCACATCCCCTATTAGTATCACTCACCAATTCACCATAAACTAGCTAATTTGCTAAAGGAGTAGCACAATTTTACCACTAGTACTCCTATTAGTGGTGGGGTGGTAGTGGTAATTAACTGGCTTTCTATATTTATGTGCTAATTATTGGGCTCACCCTGGAGTAAATTAAGGACTATCGCAAATCACAAATTTTTCTTTCCTTAATTGATAGGTTTCTCTGTTTTCACGAGAATAATTACTAATAGTAGTATATAGGCTAGGGTGTCCTTAAAATTTGCAATTAAAAAATGAAATGCAATTTATTAATATTTTACTAAAATCTTCATATTTGACGTTATGTGAGTGTGCCAAATACTACCAAACGTACATATAAAATGCAAGGATATCCAGGTATTAACTGAGTGATCTAAAATAATCTTTGATTGCATAAATTTTTGCGGGATTTCTGGCGTTTTAATTTATTTAATTTTAACGAGAGGCTAATCTCGAAGTGCCCCCTTAATTCTTTTATTGGTACATGTTTCTCCTGAATCTGGTTTCTAGAGTTCATAACCCATACATTTGTTTTTGTTTTCATTTATTTTAAAATTCTTAACGTAACGTAATTGATTTGCTTTTGCTTGTTTCTGCTTTATGGGGATAAAGAAAATGAGAAATTATGTTTGTATCATTTTTTGTATATATTTCTTTCATATATTTTTTTATAGTATAAAAGATAAATTTCCGTTATCTTTTCTTACTTATTATTAATTATTTTTAACATAAAAAAAATGAAAAATACACCAAAATGTAAAAATTAGTGTTTCATAACTTGTCCGTTTCGTGACGCTTTTTCCCACTTTAGATGCCTCTTACGTAGTATTAAGATTTAAGAAAAGAAAAGGAAAAAAAAAAAAAAAAACTTACGTCGATACTAATGGACTAATGGTAGCACAAGTAAAGACTGTCCTTTTTTTTTTTTGACTGGAGACTGTCCTTTCATATAAGTAAAGAGTTTTTCAATAGAACATTATTTCAAAAATAAGAATATGACATATGTTTGATGGAAGGGGAAGATTATTTTCCGATTTAGATTTGGTGCCATTGATTTTCGTCTTATTTGAGGCATACAAACTTTTCGAATTAACTATGCTCAATTCTTCTTTTAGAGGACATTGTCATTGTCTGAAAGATATTACGATTTAATAATGCTACATGTTCACACAAATAAATCATACATACAAACCTCACCCACTCTTAAGTCAGGCGCTTGTTTTCACGAGAGAAAACACATTCACACGTCTTCTTCTTCTTCATCGCCTCCAGTCCATCTCAACCTTCGTCTCCGCCTCTTCTTCTTCCTCTTCTTTTTCGCCTTTGTCTCTTTTTCTTTCTCCTTCTCCGTTACGCCGTCGTCACCTTCGTCATCCTGTCGCCGTCGTCGTTACTGGTTCGCGCGATAATCCTCTGCAGCAGGTTTTCTTCTTCTTTTTTCACTGCTTTACTTCACCATTAACAATATTTAAAAGTACTCAAAATTTACTCAAATTCTGCACAAATTAGATTTAGGTTCTGTTTTTTGTTTGAAACTGAGTGTTTGAAACTCTTGAATGTTAAATGATAAAATCATTTAGAATTCTGTTCATTTGATTTTAAAATTATGCGCAAATTGATTTTGAATTCTGTTTTTGGTTTGAATCTGAGTGTTTGAAACCCTTGAATGTTGAATGATAAAACCAATTTGAGTAGAATATTCATATGCAGATGAACATAATTTTAAACCAATTTGAGCAGAATTTTAAACCAATTTGAGCAGAATTTTAAACCAATTTGAACATAATTTTCATATCTAAATAAGCAAAATTTTAAACCAATCTGAGCAGCATTTTCATATCTAGATGAACAGAAACGTTAAACCAATTTGACCAGATAAACAGAATGTTAAACCAATTTGAGCAGAATTTTACAAAACGTTAAACTAATTTGAGCAGAACTTGAAACCAATTTGAGCAGAATTTTCATATCTAGATTAATAGAACATTAAACCAATTTGAGCAGAATTTTAAACCAATTTGGGTAGAATTTTTAAACTTAATAATAATAAAACAAACAAACTAATACAAAAACAACCACAAACACCATCATGTAATAGAGGAAGAAGAACAAGTAGAAAAAGAAGAACAAAAACAACCATATAATAGAAGAAGGAGAAGAAGAAGAACAACAACGTAACATAAAAGGAGAAGTAAAAAGAAAAACAAAAACAACCACATAATATAGATGAAGGAGAAGAAGAAGAACAACAACGTAACATAAAAGGAGAAGGAGGATGAGGAAAAAAAAGAGAAAGAGACAGAGTACAAAATGAAGATGGAAGCTGAGTACGAAATGATGGCAGAGACGGAGGCGGAGACAAGACGGTGAAGAAGAAGAAGAAGAAAAAGAAAGAAGAAAAAAGAAGAAAGATGAAGAAAAGAGGAAGAGGAAGAAGAAGGAGGAAAAAGAAGTAAAGCATCAAAGAAAGATGAAGAAAAAGAAAAAAATGCGTTAATCGAGGTGAAATCTTTTTGTGAACCGCGTATGAGTGTGCTTTTAAAATTACGTGTATATGTCTACATGTATATTAATTGTTACGCGTTTACGCAACATATGAGAAATTCAAAAGCGAATAAATTTTCTTGTCTTACAACCCCACAATAGTTGCTATTGCCAATAGCCTATTGGAATGATAATGAACATAATATTTTAGACAAATTTTCTACAACAAAAATCACAAAAACATTTTTTACTGTTAATTGGCTACTTATCTATAGAAATTACAGCAAAACTTACTTTGTCAATTAGTGAAAATTCATGTATGATATTGTCAAATAAAATTTTCAATTCCGATAAGAGGTGGTTGCTATTAAAGCAGTAGAGTAGGTCACATCACCCTTATTAGAGTACAGCAAGACAATTGATGTCTCCTTTGGACTTTGGTTGGTCCTTTCCGTAGGCCGAACAACCAATATTCTTATACACACTCTGTGTCATGTTGGCCAATAATCATCCCGTATAGCCAATATAGATATAGATATGCCAAATGTACCCCAAGTAATAACTCATGTCCAAAATACTAAGATTACAACATGTCAATTTTGCCAATAGTCCCTTTAATTTTTACCTTTTTTATTTTTTTAATTCAATGCTATAACTAATTCTACCTTTCATATTTGGTGTGTTTAATTCACAGGTTCTACGCCTCAGAGGTGTTGGTGGCACTTGAATACCTTCACATGCTAGGGATAGTTTACCGTGATCTCAAGCCCGAGAATGTGTTGGTTCGATCTGACGGCCACATCATGCTCACCGACTTTGACCTCTCCTTAAAATGTGATGAATCTACACCAACGGCTCAGATCATCTCTGATCAAAAGAATTCTCCACATTTAGTCCTACAAAAGGATCTTCACACTGAATCCTCTCAATTCACATCGTCCTCATGCATACTACCAAACTGTATAGTCCCCGCAGTGTCATGTTTCCACCCAAAGCGCAGGCGAAAGAAGAAGAAGCAAGGCCATCGTGGTGGGCCCGAGTTCGTGGCTGAGCCCATGGATGTCCGGTCCATGTCATTTGTTGGGACTCACGAGTACCTGGCCCCGGAGATTGTGTCTGGTGAAGGACACGGTAGTGCCGTGGACTGGTGGACCTTAGGGATATTTATATTTGAATTGTTTTATGGTGTCACACCCTTTAGAGGCATGGACAATGAGCTAACCCTAGCAAACATAGTGGCTCGAGCATTGGAGTTCCCAAAGGAACCCATCGTGCCAGCCACGGCAAAGGACCTTATCTCACAGTTATTGGTTAAGGACCCTGCTAGGAGGCTTGGTTCAATAATGGGGGCTTCCCCTATCAAGAACCATCCATTTTTTCAAGGTGTGAATTGGGCATTGCTAAGGTGCACAACACCACCCTATGTGCCCCCACCTTATACTAAAGAAGTTGTATCTGATGAGAGCTGTCCCCACACTCCCATTGATTATTATTAATCATGGTAGGAGAAGTGAACAAAAAGTACAGTTATAATTAATATTATAGTTGCACGAAATTTAATCATTTCTCCCCCCCCCCCCCTTCTTTATCTTTTAATTTGTACCTGTACTTAAATTAAGTTTTCACCTCCACTTTATGTTTAAGAGTCTTAAATGGCAATGCGTAATTGTCAACCAACCTTGATAATTAAACTTGATGACAAGTAATGGCGTAGCATGTGAAAGGGCTCGAAATGTTACTTGGTTAGTGTTTATTGTATAATGTGGTTGGCGATGACAGTCGCACATGATTTTATTATTTTGTTGGAGTATATAGAGCATAGACATTTAATGGGGGTGTGTGATCCGAAGGTTCAACAGGACAAATAGTTGGATGAGAGACAACGTTGGCATAAACAAACAATGAGATTGACTTTGGGGAAGGGCTTGGATGGGAAAAGCTGTGGTGGGTTTTGGATCTAAGTTGCTGGAGGAAGAGAGGTCCCGGGTCTGGTTTCCGAATAGAGCCAATGTTGATGTTTTTTATGGCGTTTTTATTGGTCTAGATTGAAGAACATGCATCTGACCACGTGACATGTCCTGTGTTTACGTGCACGAGACAACAGTTGTCCTTGGTTGCACCCACTTACAAAAGTTTTGATAAGATGACTCATTGCTAATATTGCAAATGTTTTCTTGTCTGGGACCCAAGTGTGAAGAGGGTCCAAGTTTTGTTAACTCCTTGATCTTGTATGATAAAGTGGACCATCAACTCGAGACATTTTCAGTTTTAAAATAGATCACAGACTAATCTAAATTACTCCCAAGACTTCAGACTTGTATTCATTAAATCAAAGAGCTAGGTGATACATTGTCTTCTCAATATCAAAATATAGTAATTTTGAATTATGTCAATTTGTAAATAAAATAAAATCTATACCGGTTAAAAGCTAAACTAACTAACTAATCCTAAAATCATGCACTTCTGAAATCCAATCCTAAGGTAACGGCATCTTTGCCACCAACCTAACAAATATGTAAAGTAGAGGGAGCGCAGCTAGAATGAAAATATTGAGGGCACCAAAATACATACATCATGAAATTAACAACGACAACAAAATACATACACCAAATTTCTGATGCTGGATTCCTTAATGGACGTATCCTCATTTTCTACTATCTATGCCCTGCTTTAAGGACTCCAGCCTTTTCCTGCATCAATTCCATACATAACAAAATAGAAGTGCACAAAGTAAGCAAAACCAAGCAAGCATATAATCGAGAAGAAACAAGAAGCAAGATTAACTGTTGATGATGGCACTGATGTCTGAGTGATAAAGGTGTTGAATCATAGTATTTGCTATTAGCTCCGCAAGTTTGGCAATGGCAAAAGCAGAGGCCAATAGACTAGATACTCATATAATCATATGATTGATTAGAAATAATTTGTTGAATAACTAAGTCATAAATCTTAGTCAAATAACAATCAAAGAGTAGATATCACTATGCCACAAATACAAGAGATGGGGGTTTGAAAATGGCAACAAAACCACAAAAATGAATGACAAACATTACTTGGAATCAGTTAGGCGGCCGTGTAAACTCCATCTTTGGCGGAAACCTTCCATGCCTTCAACTCCGCTAGCAAGAATGAGGCGCCTATGCATGAAACACAAGCATACAATAAACCGATAGATTGAGGATTTCCACATTGTATTCAAATAACCGTGCATCAAATATTTAGTTCAAATGCCCAATGACAGAGAAAGAAAGATAAACACGGCCAATTAAAACACAACCCGCAAACACTAATGACTCTAGCTTTAAACTTTTAATGCAAAAATGCATGAAACCAAGGTACTCTTCAGTATACCTTTCCAAAGACGTAACTTCTTTCTCAAGCTGGGTAGCTCTCTCCTTGGCTTCATCTAAAGGCATCGATGAGCCCAATTTCCACTCACTTTCTTGAAGACGATTCCTAATCTCCTTGTCCTGCATTATTTTCCCCAAACCAAAAGTTGAAGATAGATTAACAATCAAATGTACGTCTCAGAACTCCATCCACAATAATAACAGTATGAGTTGAGTATAAGATGGAAAAGAAGGAACTGGGAGAACAAAGAAAAAGATATCTGTAACATATGCCAATTGTCTCACCCTTCTTTCAGCACATTGTTTATATAGAGCAAGCTCATCCTGGCAGAATGGTTCTATGTCATTGATTTGCAAGCCTAACAAAATTCAAATAAAGCTTATCAAATATCCAGAAATGTCAAAGTTGTAACAGGCATCCAATACTAAAACCTTTGGGACAAACAACAAAAACCATGAGGATTTATCAGTGGCTTGGAACCTTATTTAATTTTAATAGCATTGCCTATCCAGTTTCTTCAGAACCAATAGAATATAAGTAATGAAGGTAACGTGGCTACACATATTAGTTCATCATCAGCTAAGCCTTTTCCCACTAGGTGGGATCGGCTACATGGATCAAAGACGTCATTGCGTCATGTCCATGCATTGAGATGCGACACAGTTTTACGTTGGCTGTCGCAGGCCAAACAACCCTCCTCGTTTATCCGGGCATGGGACCGGCTATGTAAAACATAGGCTGAGTTCACCAAATAATGACATAAACCATAGCAGCAAAAACTAAAAGATAATCCCTAAGCTAAAAAGTGACAAGGAGATATTATTGTCACAATTATAATTCACCAAATATTTCTTCATTTGATATAAGTCCTGATTCTAATAGAAACTTACTCCCCAAACTCCAATACCATTGTCATTCTAGACGGCAATTCCTTCAATATACTTCCCAAACTGTGGCTACACATCAAACAAATTTAACTCTCTTTGGCCATCAGTTTCTAAGAATTAACCATCAGTTAAGCTGGCATTTGGAAAAGTTATATCAGCATCATATTTGAAAAGATATGTTTACCTAAACCCAAATCCTTTTATGGTAATCGAGTCACATCTTACAAAACCTAAAAAGGGAAAACTCAAAATTCATTGACAGTTTCTTCTGAAAGCAACAAACCCTAACCTAGCAAGCAATTGTTTTGCTTCATTTCTCCACAAAGGCACAAACAGCATATGTACTGCATTTCTTTCTCCAAACAAAATAATACCATCTCTAATGTCATTTTTTACCCCATAAAGCCTTATCAAGGTAGAACTAATCATAGACTACCCTACACCTAAGGCTGATGTAGATTAACTTTTACTTCTCTAATCCATGACATAAAAGAACCAGCAAGGTAATTCTCATTGTAAAGAAACTGAGTCAATTATAAGGAATACAACTTGCTGAGTTCTTTTTATGCTGAGAGTTACTACGAAAAATAATTAAATAACAAAACATTGAGACAAACTACTATCAAATCATATACACAACAAGGATTAAGCTTACATGGCCATGTGGCTCAATAAATTGCCACGGCATTCATTACCTAAATCCTTTATCTTCCAGTCCAAAGTTACAATCAATAAAGAGACAAAAAAACTTAAAGACATTTTATCAAGCATGTAACATGCAAAGAAGAAAGCTTACACAAAAACAGGTTCTTGAGGATTCCATCACACAAATCAACACCGCGGAGAACATGGGATGCGATTTCAGGTGGAACTACAGGTGACGGAGGACCCATCATCAGGTCATCTCCCACCAGAATCGTTTCTTCCATAATTGGCTGTGAATCAACTGAAACACATGCATGTTTATCGTGAACTCGCTCCCTATAATACTTGAAAATTGAAACTTTCCAAACGTTTCTATGAAGCTGAAACAAAAACTAACAAAACCCTATAAACTACTTCCAAGCTCAACCGAGCTGAATCAAAAGAAACATTGAACACAGAAAAGATAATGAAGTGAGTGAGATGAGATGGAATACCATCCATGGCTGCTGCGTCGTGTTGGAAAGTGCGAATTCTTCAAAGCTCAGAGTTGGGGAGTCGTCGGAAAGGAGTGGCGCAATGTCGTCGGAGCTGTGGCTATTACCGTCGCGTGGTGGAGAAAGAGAAACGAATAACAAGGAAATTAGGAATAACGATGGAAGTTTTTTAAGTTTTTTTTTTGGACGAAATCTTAGAGCTACTCGATTGGGCCAATTGGGCCTTAGCCCAATTTTAATATTTCAAAATACTGACGATTGTTGTATTAAGTTTTTGGCAAGTTTAAATATCATGGGCCTTAAGTAATAAGATTTTGATACGAAAAGCTAGCAATTGTTGATGTCCCAAAAAAAAAAGTAATACCCGTTAAAATGACCAGGTCAAATGAAACAAATATCCTTACCAAAAATAAAATTGAAAAAAATATTAAAAATTATATAAAATTTAAACTTTTTAATATATTTGTTATATATTTGTTAAGGTAGTTTAGTACACAAATTTTTTACATTAATATAAATTTTGAAAAAGAGTTACATCTAAAGAATATAATATAAATAATTTAAGAGTAATGTTAGGGAACCAACGTTAAGAGACCAATAGGAGGCAATGAGTGTAATTACGGAAATAGTGGGTGGTAAAATGAGAGAGAAAAAATAAAAAAAAATTATATTATTTTCCTAATATTGGCTACGAATACTTTCTAATAATTTAATAGGATAATTATATCAGTAACTAATTTTACAACTTAAATACGTCATTTTAAAGTCACACAAATATTACTTAACCGTTGTTAGTTGTTACTAATATTTGGTCTAACCCTTTACGTAGGACTTCTGATATTCATATTATAAATCTTATCTAATACCATCAAAGACATGAAATAAATAGAAATAAAAAGTGGGGGAAAAAAACTTTGTATATTATTCCATGTATAATGTGATTTTGAGATGGGAACGACAAATTCAAAAAATTAGATAATGACATGAAGTCAAAAAGTAAATATAACACATAAAGATAATATGGAATATGATATATTAGATATATTAATCTAAACCTATAAACCTATAAAGTATCCAAAAAAATTATTAGTGTAGTAAAGTATTTCATATTAATTAATTATACATTATAAAAGGTCAGGTATAATTATGTTGTCTATTTTTTTCATATTATGAAAATATTATCCTTTTATTATTAAAAAAAATAAATTATATGAATTTCATTATATTTTCTAAAAGTTGAATGATTGTGTAAACAACTCTATTGCCTAATTGGCTGGGTTAATAATTATTAAGCTGAGGCACTATGAATCTATGATCAATATAGCACACGTTAAAATTGCGCGGCCGAATTAAAAATGTGTGTTTTCTCCATGCTACCTTCAATATATGATTTTTTATAAGGAGTACTATTAGTAGGTGTATCAACAATTTTAACATACAAGTTTAATTAAGTTGGCTTAAACCTAACAAAAATCATAATTAGTTAAAGAAGAAAAAGATAAAAACTCATAAAAGAAAATAAGATTTACATACTCAGACGTATTCAAAATTGCTTATGCAACTATCATTTGTTATGTTTATGTACAAGTTCTCTGTATTAACTTATGGAGTTAGTGGAAGATCAACTTAATTTAGGAACCCATTAACATTTTCTGCGCCTGCTTTTCCGAATTGTCTCGTAACTTTTTTTCAGGCCGATACGTGACACATTTTGCTTACTATATATATAAACACACTAACCTAGGGGTTAGCACCAATCTCGTCATGCCCAATTTTTTTAGATGGAGACGTAATAAAACAGTGAATGAAATCGAATTGGATTTTGAACATGAAGAAGAAAAATGTGAGAGGATGTGATGATAATATAGAGACTACTGCAAATTCAAGCCAAAAAATAAAACCCCCAATTTCATTAATGAACGTAGTCAGCTTCTTTATATAATGTTTCTACGGATGGAATATAATGATGCAATTTCACCTAATCTTAGTTTTGGTTTGATATTTAATTTAGACTACTATTCCCTTATAAAAACAAATAAGAAGAAACTAGAGATAAAATATAATCAAATCGTCAGTTTACTTATCTACATGATCATCAAATGTTAAAAGTTCAAATCATGCTTTATATACAATAAATTCTCTTGAACTGAACTCTGATACGCATCGAATCAATACTTGAGATATTAAGTTATAGAATATGAAAAAAAAAAAAAGGTATCTTAGTGGTTTTACTTGTATTAACACGTTAATCCATATACATATCTAATTAATTAATTGCCAGGCTAACAAGGCTCATTCTTTTTTAATAATCAGCACTATTAAATACCAATACATTATAGTTCATGACATTATTCATTCTCTTATCATAAGAAGTTTTAAGTTCCAGTGAATCAATACTATCCAATTCTACTAATTTGTAAGTACATTGAAAGTTGAAAGTGCTGATTTCTTCTTATTATTAATATATTAAAAAAGAAATAAAAAGTGTGACAACGGTAGGATTACTGGAGAGTGGAGAGGACTAGAGGAGTCACGGGCAGCTCCATCTGGCAAAAGAGTGCCGACATGAATGCATGGGTTAGACAAAGCTTGACCATACTTTTCTTCTGCTCAATCCATGTTGAAAATGCAACCATTATTTCCCCATCCATCTACCTAGCTACCTAGCTAGTAGCTAGCATGCAATACATACATGTAACTCTCAATCAAAATAATTACTTAATTAATTAACATTATTTTAATTAATATTGTTATGATATTTATATACATACATGTACTGTACAATAATTTATTTATTATTTTTCAAAAGAGCTGAAACATGCACTTATCACAAGAATATAATAATTTATACTTATATTTTTCATTTGGATAAAATAAATCTTGGCCGCAGTTCCTAACCTCTACTTTCAGCTTACTACATAATAGAGCTAAAGCTAATAATAAGGTCATGTGGGTGAAAGGCAGGGTTGGAAGTCCGAAAGTAATATATGGGGGATAGCACTTAGCACATTGCAGGCTCTTTGCTGCACGTGTTATTCATGCACGTATACTCTTTCTTCCGTGCCACTATCACACTCTCAAATCTCTAACTCTAATAACTTCACAATTCACATAAGTTTTTGTTTTAATTACAAAAGCAAATCCAACGGACAAACGGACCCTAATCTATGACCTATCTGCTCCACTATTCCGGCCTTAATTTTATTTCAGAAAGCATTTTTCTTGCACATACAAGATACATTTACTTTTGTCCACCCAAGTACATTAACTTAAAGTACAATCATTTCCAATGTGTAATACCACAAGAGTCAACTCTTAAAGGAGTCATGACTTCTTTTCTTTCCAAATATTTATATAGAAAAGTTTTTCAAAAAATATTATTATACATTTTTTTTTTCATCATATTTCTTAATTCAACCGATCAAAAATTAATTTTAAATTTCATTTAAAAATTTATTGTTGATCAATATATGTGTATAATGCATTATTCAAAATCTCAATACTTGTTTAAGCAGCTAATCACTAGACCAAACCAACAAATGGTTATTACACACTATACATATGTAAAATTTGTTCCACTTTTTAAACGAGTGCATGGTAAATTAAATCAAATAACTTATTATTATTATCATAAGTGGTTATTAATTATATTAAATAAAAGATTATGAAACGAAATGAAATCAAATCTTTCCCCTATAAAACCCACCAAGTGATTCTCAACTCTGATCACCAGATATATCCTCTCTCTCTTTTTTGAAGCTTGCATTGTTCTTGTTCATGGTCTGAATCAACAAAAATGGAGAAAACCTTGGGATTAGGGTTCTTATTCTTCTCATTCACAGTCCTCTTCAGCGTGTTCTCCTTCCTTTTGTTCCTCTTGAGGATGAAGCCATGGTGCAACTGTCACACCTGCAGGACCTACACCACAATGAGCTGGACCACCCAATTCGCAAACCTCTCCGATTGGTACACTCATCTCCTCCGTGAATCCGCCACCGGAACCATCCACATCCACGTCTTGGGCAATATTGTAACGTCAAACCCCGGCAACGTGGAGCACATGCTCAAGACGCGCTTCCAAAATTACCCGAAAGGGAGGCCGTTCTCAGCCATACTCGGCGATCTCTTGGGCCGCGGGATCTTCAATGTTGACGGGAGCAAGTGGATGTTTCAGAGGAAGATGGCAAGCCTTGAGCTCGGGAGCGTGGCGGTTCGGACCTACGCGCTGGAGATAGTGACGGAGGAGATACGGACGAGGCTGCTTCCTCTTCTCATGGCTTCTTCGGTTGCATGTGCTCAAAACCACCAGGTTTAATTTGTTTGTGATTTTAATTTAATTCTTCCTTATTACTATTATTAGAGATCAACTAATATTATGTTGGGGGAAGGTACTTTTATTTTTCAATATGTTATAAGAGAAATGTTATTTACTCATCTTTTAAATATGTTGATGTAAATTATACAAAAATAAATCAAATAATAAAAAAATATGCATAAATAATTTAATATATTTGACTAAATTATTTCGTATTGTCGATGAGCCATTACTTATATGACATTATGATTTTCGATTCGAGCTTCCCTTAGAAAAATTTTTTTTTGACTAAAGTGTTTATTTATATTTCAATTATTATTAATAAATTTAAGTGATCCCGTATCTATTCATGTATTTTTTATATCTAATAGTTTGATGTATCAAGTACAAAAATAATAAAATCCATTCTAGAGGTTTTGACCATAAAAAACTTGAGTTAAAGCAAAAAAAACGGAAAAATTAATTTTTATTGGAATAATAAATGCATTAATATATTACATTTAGTGTTATCGTATTATTATATATTATGAATAATAATTTTATTTACATATTAAAATTAATTATTAAAATTAGTCATTATATATGATACACATTAAAATATAAAATAATAAAATTCATTTTTAATATATATTTTGCATTTTAATATAAATTATGTGCTGGTAACTGATTTTGATGATTTTGGTGATTGATTTTTATTCACATCTAGAGTAACCCTACTATGAAACATAAATAATAGAGTTTATTTCTTTTTAACTAATGTATGTTTATAAGATTTAAGAATATCAATATTTATTCATTGTTTGTGAATAAAAAATAATTATATCATATCTTTTATTAATGACTCAGATTCATAAAGATATATTATTTTCATTAAAATTATTCATATTTATTTCTTATCTAACTTATGATGAATTCCTATGAGAATGGATACTTAGAGAGATAATGTTGAAATGTGTCTGAAACAGGATAGTGTGATAGACTTACAAGACATCTTGCGACGGTTCTCGTTCGACAACATTTGCAAATTCTCCTTCGGCTTGGACCCACGCTGTCTCCTACCATCCCTACCGGTTTCACCCTTCGCCGTCGCTTTTGACACCGCCTCCAAGCTCTCCGCGGAGCGTGCAATGACAGCATCGCCCATCATATGGAAGATCAAGCGCCTACTTAACATTGGCTCCGAGAAGAAGCTGAACCATGCCATCAACACCATTAACAACTTAGCCGAAGATCTTATAAACAAGCGCAGGGAAATGGGATTCTCCACTAGAAACGATCTTCTCTCAAGGTTCATGACCTCTGTCGGAGACGACAACAAGTACCTCAGAGACATAGTCGTTAGTTTCCTACTCGCCGGCCGCGACACCGTTGCCGCGGCCTTAACCGGTTTCTTTTTCTTGTTATCCAAGTATCCAAGAGTTGAGGTGTTGATCCGGGAAGAATTGAACCGGGTTATGGATGACCCGGTCCAGGAATGTGCAAATTTCGAGCAACTGCGGCAAATGCATTATCTGAATGCTGCGGTTCATGAGAGCATGAGACTGTTTCCGCCGGTTCAGTTTGACTCGAAATTCGCACAAGAGGATGATGTGTTACCGGATGGTACATTTGTACCCAAGGGTACAAGGGTTACATACCATCCGTATGCAATGGGTCGGATGGATCGGGTTTGGGGATCCGATTGTCTCGAATTCAAACCCGAGAGATGGTTGAAGGATGGTGTGTTTGTGCCGGAGGATCCATTCAAATACCCGGTTTTTCAAGCCGGGGTTAGGATTTGTTTGGGAAAAGAGTTGGCACTAGTAGAGATGAAATCCGTGGTGGCTGCATTGGTTAGGCAATTTGATATTCGGGTGGTTGGGTCTGGTTTGGAGCCCCGGTTTGTAGCGGGTCTCACGGCGACGCTAAGGGGCGGGTTATCCGTTCAGATTTATGAGAGAAGTCGTGGGTGATGGAATGAGGAGTGGGGAGCTTGTGTAGTTAAAATTGATCCATGTTAAGTAATTTATTATTAGTAGTTTCACCTAGATTTTATTATGTATGGGTGTAAATTTTCTAGTAGCTAACTTGAAGTATTTTTCTTTTCTACTGGTTATTCGCCATAGTTGCTCTTGATCTTCGTGATCGTTTATGAAGGTTAATTAATAAGAGGCAGAGGATTAAATAGCGTTGTTGATTTTACACAAATGAACCAGTTCCTTTAAGAAGATTTCATATTGATTTGAAGGAAAATTGTGTTGATATAATGATTAACTAACGTTTCCTTTAGTCTAATTCATTCTTTTGAATATAACATGGTATGTTGATAGTAATTGCCATACCTGAGAATCTGTTAATAACTAACAGAGTTACCCGTACAATCTATATTGTAGTTAATTTGAAGCATATATATAGTCATAAAATATGTTAGTTTTTTTTTTTACAAATTTTTTTTAGAAGATATAGAACAATTGGTTGGAGAAAATTTACCATTAGCTTGTATCTCTCTCAAAACAGCAAATTAAACGGTGACACCATTTGATCTTTCCTTCTTCCCTCAATTTAAAACTATATTCTTGATGATCACCATGAAACTTACATTTTACTAAGTTACTGACTGTATATTACTGTCAATAAGTTGCAATTGGATGGTGTATGTCCACTGGCTTATAGTTATAGAATGAAAATAAATTAAAAAAAATTCTCCCAGTAAAAACGAAATAATTAAATAATATTTATTGGATGCCATTTTTGAGTTTACATATTTCTTGCCAATATAATGTTATGAATTTATTAAAAAAGTTAATTTTGATATACTGTTATTAGTATAAAATAATTTTACATGTATATCAAATTATATAATGACACACTAAAAAATATCTTTTGTGCTAAAAACATGAATAATAATTAAAAAGAATGATGCGATTGAATAATTATATAAAACGTTTTATAATAACTTTTTATTTCTCCAATTTTATTTTTAACGTTTTTTGTTTATGTCAAAATTACTCTAATAACGTTTTACATAGAGCTAACATGCATGGATAATTGAATAAAAATTAAACATTTTTTTAAGAGTTTTTTCTATTGGCATCAACACAAATTCTTGTGAAACCCTTCGAGAGGAGTTACATTACATCAACTCCCTGAATCAAGATCATTGTACTAAGTTACTGACTGTATATTTCTTTCAATAATTTGCAATTGGATAGTGCCCACTGCCTTTTAGCTATAGAATGAAAGAAATCTTTTTTCTCCCCCTAAAAAGGAAAAAATTAAATAGTATTTACTGAATACCATTTTTTGAGTTTACACATTTCTTGCCAATGTTATTGAATCTATGTAAGAAGTTAATTTTGATGCACTTTTGATATATAAAAGTTTTATACTTGTATCAAATTATGTAGTGATATATTAAAAAATAAATTTGATTAAACGAGTGTATAAATCATAAAATTGATAAGGTAAGACTGTTACCTGCTGCCATTTGTAATTGAAAAAATGACATTAGTATTAATTTTCAAATTTTTTATGATTAAATGTAGAAGAATTCATCCCAAAATTATGGCTAAAGAACATGTAATTTTATCTCTATTAATTAAGTTCACTTGTTTACCAATTTCTTCTTATCTCTTTCTCTGTATTTTATAAGAGATTTCTCTTATATTCTACTGCTTTTGTAAGAAGGCTTTTGCTTATTATAAAAGATGGCCATGGCAATTCTTCATGAGCTCTTGCAAGGATATGTAAATTCGTTGCATGTTGAGGTAATTTCTTTGATTTTAGATGATTATATATATTGTTAATACATGTATTTAGATATATGCTGAAAATTCCTCTAAACTATTGATCTTTAACGTTTAATTTTATTCAATTTTATTGTTTTTAATTCATTCAATTTTGTATATAACACTTTAAATTTGTTAAAGTTGTTACCCATGAACCTTTTGAATTGTCCCTTAACGTTTTAGGTGGACTTGATTTCTATGAATAATTTTTAGCCAAATCAAATATAAAATCACAAAAATCAGACATAAAAGTCATATTTAATTTACCTTGATATTTACTTATAATTTTCTTTAGTAAGGATGACTCCTGCTCCTTGTAGATTGAATGTCTTAAAATTTCTTTCGGGTTTTGTTTGGTTGGAAGAAATTTGTAAGGCAGGAAAATGGAGTTAGGAGAAGGATATTAAAATAAATTGAAAGGAAAATGAATAGATGATATTGATAACAATGGGAGAATAGGATGCATTGTTCATTCCCATAATATCCTTATATGTGTATATATATGATATTAATCAGTAATTTTTTTAAATATACTACTGTTAAATCCAAATAAATGAGGAAAATGAAAAATGAGACATGTATCTTTTAATGATATATATAATTTCTTTTAAAAAAATTGTCATTTTCCCCTTTCTTTACTATTCTGTCACAGATGCATTTTCTTTTGAATAATTTCATAATATTTTCTGCTTTGGAAAACTGGCATGGATCAAAATTTATTACAAAAACTAAAGTAATATATTTGCTGTTTTAGCACTTGATGATTGCTAAATCCTGTCATGTATGTTGTATCAGTTCTTATGATTCCACAAATTGAATTTGATTTTAATAGAGTTAGTGGTAATTAAAAGCAGTGAGTAGTAGTAACTTACACATATTTGCTACTAACTCTGTCATATATGAACAATAATGTTACACATATTTGCTAATTGGAATTGTGTCTTTAACTCTTATTTTCTTGGCATTATATATTTCCAGGGGCTAGTAAATCATCAATTTATGTCCCTGATAAACACTGAGGAACTAGAATGTGTTGTGGAAATGATTGAAAAGTACTTTGAACATGTTGATGGCATCCTTCCAGAACTTTCTTGTGAATTGTAATGTGAACTAATAATGATGCTGCTATCATCATTACTTCATGCATGCATGGTTTTCTATTTCATATAATCAATCAGAAAGCGTTTTCGGTATACCTGATAAATCAGGTGTTTTTGTATTTTCTGTATTTTTAGCTGTTGATCTTAATTAATTTTAATTATAAAAATATATATAATTAAGATCAATGGTTAAAAACATAAGAACACCGAATGTTCCAATATATTTGAAACAATTCCCATCAATTATATTATTTAATATTTTTTCTATGTAATTTTAATTTATGCCTACAGTGATGATTCAGAAGTAGTTGATGACTTCTTCAGTAAGGTTGCATCCCTAGTTCATGAGATAGAAGAAAAGAGCACAAGGTAATTAATTACTTGCAATATCTATCTTTGAATTTGCATCTATTATTAGATACTTTTCAGTTTTCATTCTCTTTTCTTGAATAGCACTATAGCAGTAAATGTTTTCAAAAAGATTGAAATAAAAATTTTGTTTGTTTATTAGATATTATCTAAACCTATTCCTGTACTGTTGTGGAAATGTTTTCAAAGTTTGTGTGCTTTTTTTAATATTGAATTTAAATCATACATCTTTATGTCATGTTACAGCATTGGTGCAGAGCATATGAGGCTTGCATGTTCAGGTCTCATTAAAGCTTGTGAGGAGAAGAATAAAAGAAAGTAAATTCCCTCTCTTCATTACAATCTTTTAATATATATATATTTCTTGAGTAATTTATTTATTTTTATTTTGATTGTTCAGTTTCAATCAAGGTTTGACCTGGTTTAAACGTGAGTTTAGCGATACTAAGGACAAATTGACATCCATTATTCGGGTATACCAAATTATTTATTTTATTATTTGACATTGAAATATTAGTGTTACTTCTATTTTTATTTAAAGCTTTTAGAAAAACAGAATGCATTGTCCTGTACATATTTTTTTCATCTTATATTGTATATGATATATGTATGGGGATTAATATCAAATATAGACTATATATATGTTGTGTTGTTTTAATATTCTTCAATTACTCTAATTACAGATGGAGAAAAGAATTAGAAGACTTAAAGATAAGAGATCAAGATCAGTAAACTAGAATATTCATGTGCTGTTGATGAGTAGCGTGGAGTTTGCTCCTCCTTTTGAATGACATGAATTCTGGCTTTGAAAAACTTGCTGGTTTGAACGTCTGATACTTGTTGAATCACTGGATGAGTTCTAAGAAACATGACCGTTTTGCTATTTATTTTTTTTTATTTGGATATGTGTGTTGCCAACTTTTTTCATATGATTATAGTTCTGTTGCACATATAAAAGATTTTTAACGACAAGATTTTATTATTGCGCTCCATAGAGTTATAAATTGGGCTTATGTTATCGTTTAATTTGGTCATTTTTTCAATGACATTTTTAATTCAATAAAATTAAACATTAAGAACAATTTTAAAAATATTGCAAACGTTAGAGATAAAAATTATATTTTATCTTAAAAATTAATAGTGTAGAGAAATTTCGAGACAAAGTTTTGGTAGTCAATATTAGTGAGGTAATATGAAGTTAATATTTTTTTCTTTTTCTTTTTATCATCTACTATTTCTCTAATTATACTCATTAATTTTTTATTGATCCCTATAGTAATTTCGTAGCATTACTATTCTAGTTAACATTTAGATACATTTATTGATAATATATATAATCACCTAAATTTAAAGAAAATTTTACCTCGATACAATGAATTTATGTATCCTTGCAAGAGCTCTTGCAGAATTGCCGAGGCCATCTTTTATAGTAAGCAGAAAAACAGTCTCTTTATCATTTTTTAATATTATATAAAGAATTTAATGTTGATCATCACTCAATCAAATCTATTTTTTTTTTAATGATCATCAAGAGTTTCTCTCTATCAAGTTTAAATTTATGGTAGTGGGAGAAGTAATTTGGTGAAAAAAAATTTTCAATATCATATATACAAGTCACGTGAAGCTTCATCTTCAGTTTGTTGACACTTGTTTAAAATTCATCTATTTATATTTGCTTTCCCTTCTAGACTCTAGAGAGTTGAAAAATATATCTAGATTCAAACGACAACAAATCTAGCTTAATAGAAAATTCATTGATTGAGTGAAAATGCATTGTTGAGAAATTTTTTTTTGGAAGGTGCATTGTTGAGACTTGAAAGTATACTGTAAATTGTAAAACTGTAAATTATTTTATTTTATTTTTTTAGTGGCACCAAGATATCCACTCGATCGAAAGTCTAATGACTAATCCCTCGGATACTACAAAGGCAAAGTGGGCAACCATTCCAAGCAAACTCTCTCAATTCCCATCCTTCCGGATGAGAGGGTTAAGGAGCACAAACCCTCATCCATCTAGCTTGCGTTTGTGTAAATTATTTTACATTGTAAACCAATAATTACTTTTTTTTTTTGGACAGTATAACTACCTTTTTTTATGGACAATAATGATGCCAAAAACACTGTTTGGATATTTTTGGTTTGGTATATCCTAGCCTAGGCAAAATTATATTTTGGGCCCTATAGTTTTCAAGTGATGGCATTATGGTCATTTCGGAAACATTGAACGAGCGGAGTCACGTTTTCCTCTTATCTTCTTCTTCTTCTTCTTCTTCTTCTCCGTTGTCTCCTCCTTCTGTTCAGTCCTCTTGAGATGGCAACTGTAGTGAGCCACCACTACAGCCTATTCTTCACTGCCACGTGCTTCAAATCCTCCATCGGAACCACCAGGAGAGGTTCGCGCGCAAACTCTGTTCGGTGCTGTTCCGTGAGCACGGCCGAGAATCAGAGCGTAAAGTTGAGTAGCGGCAACGATTCCCTCGACATATGCAGAGTCCTCAACGGAATGTGGCAGACCAGCGGAGGCTGGGGCCGTATCGACCGAGACGACGCCGTCGACGCCATGCTCCGCTACGCCGACGCCGGTCTCTCCACCTTCGACATGGCCGATCACTGTAAGTTACACACTCCACTCAATCTCTCTCTCTCTCTGCTGACGTGTAGTTTTCCAATGCATCTGAATCTGATTATGAATTACTAATTAATTAATTAATCAATGGTTAAAAGTGTACTTTAGTTAGTGCTGAATTTTGAATTATGCAATGTATAGCGGAATTTTAACAGTACATGTGATTAATGTATTGGATAGTTTAAATTAATAAATAATATCAATATATTAATATTAATTTTTTGCGTGTAATATTTTTTAGAATTATAAAGAAAAAGGTGATAGAAATTAGAAAAGGCAACGTAAAAAATTTGGAGCCACATAAAATAAGTGATATACATGCTGATATGATATCCTGTGGCTCTGTTGGTGCTTAGTTGTTAGAAGTTAATAACACAAGTTACTGAAACGAACTTACCTATTTCGTATTCTTGTTGAGTGCTGAAGCCTGAAGATACTACTGCTATAGTCAGTGAAGCAATTTTGAAATGTCAGAGTTATTGTTGCGGCTTCCTTTGAGCAAATTTACTTTCAGTGGGAATGGAACAGCAACGGCTAGGAGATATAAGCATGTGAGTGCATGCCAGCGTGTGCTAACAGATGATAAGCGAAGCATTGTTGTCAAGAATGGGAAGGATGAGCTGGATATATGTCGCGTTGTGAATGGGATGTGGCAGACGAGTGGCGGGTGGGGAAGAATTGAGAGGGATGGTGCTGTTGATGCTATGCTTAGATATGCTGATTCTGGGCTCACCACTTTTGATATGGCTGATATATGTATGCAACTCAGTGCCGTTGATTGGTTGATCATGTTGATTTGGGATGTGATCATTATAGATGTTATGGATGTGGATTCTCCAAACACGTGGTGCTTTTTGTGATGAGGACTTTTTTGACATTTTTTCTCATTTTAGTGTTCTTTGGATTTTGCAGATGGGCCTGCTGAAGATTTATATGGCATTTTCATTAACAGAGTTCGTCGTGAGCGTCCACCAGAATTCTTGGAGAAGGTCAGAGGGTAAGTTTGTTATGTGTCTTGAGATTCGTTTCAGCTTGAAGAAAACACTAGTTTAGTTCTGTATTTGGCTAGTGTATTCTGTTTCATTATATGTTTTTGGTGACATTATGTTTCATTATATGCATCCTACTATACAATGATATATTGGCGATTTAATAAGCAAAGGAATTATTGCCTTAGTCATTTTAATTTTATCACTTATTGCAGTCTCACTAAATGGGTACCGCCGCCAGTTAAGATGACCAGAAGCTTTGTCAGTGACAGCATTAATGTTTCCAGGAAGAGAATGGATGTGGATTCCTTGGACATGCTTCAGTTTCATTGGTATTTAATCTTTTCTCAAGTGTGATTATTTGACTGAGTTCTGACTATCACTCAGTGTGCAAAATTCTTGTCATCATTCTACAGTTCTTAAATTTTGAGGCACACTCAGCCTTCAACATTTTCTGACATGAAGAGTAATCTGTCTATCGTCATATTCTGTTGTTCATTCTCATTATCTGAATATATTCCTCTATCTCTATTGTCTTTAGGTGGGATTATTCAAATCCTGGGTACATTGATGCACTAAAACACCTCACAGATTTGAAAGATGAAGGTTAGTTTTTTTCCTGAGCTGTAGTTAATGGTCCCCTTGGAAGTTTATATCTCATGATTTGATCAAACTACTTCAGTTAGCTCTGTACAGGTAAGATCAAGACAGTGGCTTTGACAAATTTTGACACAGAGAGATTACAAATTATTCTAGAAAATGAAATTCCTGTTGTAAGCAATCAGGTAAATCCAGGTGCTTTCTTTGTTTTCTTTTCTCAGTTATTCCAATAATTTGATGGTATGTGATTCTCAGTGATACTTCACTTCAGGTGCAACATTCAATTGTTGATATGCGTCCACAACAGAGAATGGCAGAGCTTTGTCAGCTTTCAGGAGTCAAACTCATAACGTTTGTCTACCTCTCTCTCTCTCTCTCTGTGAATCATTCACATAATTACATAAACACATACAGTCCATCATGCATTCATCTCTTTTAACTACTCAACTGCAATATTATGAACTACA
>JASCZI010241700.1:67338-83632 GCA_036250425.1 Stylosanthes scabra
CTGTGAATCATTCACATAATTACATAAACACATACAGTCCATCATGCATTCATCTCTTTTAACTACTCAACTGCAATATTATGAACTACACATGTAATTTTTATGTGAAGTTCCCATGAAATCTGCTTAAGTTTTCAATATGTTCACAAAGTATTTTAACATTTGATGGCTGAAATAACAATCTGTAATTGGAATTATCAAATGGTATGCCTTGTATGGGGTGCGGACAAGATTAAAATGAAAGAAATAGTATTAGCATGATGGACTTAAATTTCAGTGGCACAAAGTAGTTTCTCAAATATAAGATGATGGTAAAAGGATAAGAAATCACACCAATTTTTCATCAGTCGTCGGTTTTTTTATGCAGGTATGGGACGGTAATGGGTGGTCTTCTGTCTGAGAAGTTCCTCGACACCAACATATCTATTCCCTTTGCTGGTCCAGCATTAAACACTCCCTCCCTTCAAAAGTACAAAAGGGTACGGTTTCACGACCAATTTTAACTATCTGCGTTTATAGTTGTATTCATGTGTTAATCTGTACTCTGCATCACGTGGCAGATGATAGATGCTTGGGGAGGATGGGGTTTGTTCCAGGGACTGCTAAGGACTCTTAAACAAGTAGCTAATAAACACGGCGTTTCTATCCCAACTGTTGCTGTAAAGTATATTCTAGATCAGGTAGAGTTGATTTATTCTTCCACTCGAATTTAGCTCATTTGATCAATTCAAAATCTTTAGCAGACATTCATATTACAATTGTTTTTTTTTTTTGTTTCTTTCCAAACTTGCAGCCTGCAGTAGGAGGATCAATGGTTGGTGTTAGACTTGGGTTGTCGGATCATATTCAAGACTGTAATGCTATCTTCTCGCTTGTACTTGACGAAGACGATGTAAACAGCATAAGAGAAGCCTCAGCAAAAGGAAAGGATCTTCTTAACGTGATTGGTGATTGTGGAGATGAGTACAGGCGTTAATGACTCCAGCTGCATGCATATCAACCAAGCAGACGCTGTTATTTATACATAGGACAAAACAGTATAAATATTTGGGAGAATTCACGCCCAATTTTGTGCGTGTATTGAATAGTTTTGTTACTTTGTATTCTAGTTTTGAGTTTTACTTGAACAAAGCTTTGTATCTACCAAATAGTCTTTATGTGACAAAAATACCTCAAAAGTTAATTTTATTTTTGGACAGAGTTATAAGCTTTCTAAATTTGTATAGATAAAAATCATAGTTTACTCATCTTTTATGATATAAAATTAGTTTTGTTTATTCATAGATTTATGTTTTAAATCATTATGGGTAAAAATAGTTTTATTGCTTTCACAGCTTAAATATAAAAGTTACTCTGAACTCGTCTAACTAAAAGAAATAAAATAGAATGTAATTGGACACCAAAAAAAAATGAAATGTAATTTATTTTGTTAAAATCTCAAATTGATGCAAAATCTCTTCAAAGGCTACTCAAAACGACGTAGTTTTAGTGTTTAGTTTTTCATTTTTTGAAGTTAAAAAAATAATAAAAAAGAAAACAAGAAAAATCAAAAACCCTGAATCCCTCTTCTCTGAATCTCTCCAGTTCTCGACTTCTCCTCCATCCTCTCCAGCCGGCAGCCGCCACCGTCCCCGTCCTCTCCATTTCCTGCCGTCGCGTTCCAGCATTCCCGTTGGTGACTCAGATTCTGGTAGGTAGTTCTCTCCTCGTTGATATTGTTGTGTTTTTCACTTTTGTGGCGGGTTTATTAAATTTTCTGGTTGTTATTGTTGCAGTTTTGATGATTTTTGGTATTAAAAGGGATAACTAAAGAAGCTGTTGTAGCACTTAGTTTTGGGGTTTTTGATTACTAGAAGTGTGCTGATCTTTGTACTGTCTGTAATGGCAAAGCTGCACCTATACATGACGAATGGAAGAAGATGATTCGTGTATGTGAGTTAAAACTAATTATGGGTTAATGGTTAGAGTTTATAATGGGTGCTGTGTAAGTGCGTATTGAATGAATATGAAACTGTGGTGTTATGACGAATTACCAGTAACCAGGGTTATAAAAACAGTCAGAAGATGACATACATACCAAGAAACTTATCTTCTGATTAGGAGCTTGAAAATTTTGATTCATTTATTAAATTTGTTTAGTTGTTACTTGCTTAATTGTTGTTGTATAGATTTACTGAAAAAACTAACTGCTTATACTTATAGGGTTTCAAATGGTGCAAAATTTGAACACCAAAGTCCCCAATCAAACACCATCAATGGACAACAAGAAGAGGAAGAAGGCACAAACGCCAGAGGCCAAGTTCCAATTCGAGCTCAACTCATGCTCCAAATCCAAGGACCTAAGTGCTGCCATATCCCTATACGATGATGCCGTTTCGACCAAAACACGCATCAATCAGCACCACTTCAATGCCTTGCTTTATCTCTGTTCCAATTACGTCAACGACGCCTCGCTCAAAGGCACTGCATTGCACCACGGATTCCGCATTTTCGACCACATGACCAGCCTTGGAATAAACCCCAATGAGGCCACCCTCACTGCAGTCGCCAGGCTCGCTGCTGCAAAAGGCGATGCTGAACGTGCATTTGAGCTTGCGAAGGCCGTTGGGAATTACGGCTCTGCCCCTAGGCTGAGGACATTCGATCCTGCTTTGTTTGGATTCTGCGAGCTTGGAGATTCCGATAAGGCTTACGAGGTGGAGGAGTACGTGAACAGTTCTGGTGTGATGCTCGAGGAGCCGCAACTTGCAGCACTGCTGAAGGTGAGTGCGAAGAAAGGGAATGCGGATAAGGTGTATGAGTATTTGCACAAGTTAAGGAGTTCAGTGCGGTGCGTTAGTGAAACGACGGCGTCTGTGATTGAAGAGTGGTTTCGCACAGGAATGGGTTCTGAGGTTGGTTTGGAGGACTTGGGGCACGTGAAAGAAGGGATTTTGCGAAATGGGGGAGGGTGGCATGGTCAAGGGTGGGTTGGGAAAGGGGACTGGCTTGTTAGAAGGATCAGTGTTAGTGCTGAAGGGCGTTGTTGTGGTTGCAGCCAGCAATTGGTTTGTGTTGATATCAATGATGAGGAGACAGACAAGTTTGCACGCTCAGTTGCTAATTTGGCTCTGGAAAGAGAGGTCAAAGCTAATTTCAATGAATTTCAGGTGAGTTAATCTTGTCCTCTCGTTGCAACACTGTTCAGTTTCATGTGTGAATGCTGTTAAGACTTTTATTGGTGATTGACAGTAGTAACTAAGTTTTGGTACCCTTGTTACCTTCATGATAGGGCTGGCTTGAAGAACATGCGTATTATGATGCTATAGTGGATGGAGCGAATGTCGGGCTCTACCAACAAAATTTTGCAGATGGTGGATTTAGCATTTCTCAGGTTGTATGCAAAAGTTTCATATTCTTTCTCTCGTGTGATGACCAAGCTTTGTTGTTTTTTGCAGCTAATTGTGTTTATCTTGTCGATTTTTAATAGTTCAGCTTGACGATGTAGTAAAAGAACTTTACATTCAGAGTGGGAAAAAATGGCCACTGGTTATCTTGCATAACAAGCGAATCAGAGGGCTTATGGATAATCCGTCGAGCAGAAAGGTGGTAGAGGAGTGGATGAATAATGGTGCACTTTATACGACTCCAACCGGATCCAATGATGATTGGTAAATTTCTAAATTATTGCCATTAGATTTGCTATTGTTTTTAATTTACTGATAACATTGTTTCTTTAACTGTTTACCTTTTCTTTTCCTTTAAGGTTAATAATATATTAGATTTTTGAAGTTTAAACTTTTAAGAAGAATTTAGCTTTGGCGAGTATTTTGCTCTCTATTTTCTTCAAATATGCTTAATATACTATTTGTATTTAGTTATTTATGCATGATGATTATTCTTTCTCTGTAAGGAACCCATTCAATTATATTGTTAAATTTTAGTTTTGAATTTCTTTTGATTGCTAATTTTCCTTTACGTTACTCCATTTAAGTAACCTTACAGAGTTGCACTATGTTCATTTTAGATCATTTCATTTTCCTTGTACACTGATATTATTACTATGAACTATTCTGGATTTCAGGTATTGGCTTTATGCTGCTGTAAAACTCAGATGCTTGCTTGTGACAAATGATGAAATGCGAGATCACATATTTGAACTCATAGGAAGTAACTTTTTTAACCAGTGGAAAGAAAGACATCAAGTAAGCTATTGCTTATTTCTCAGATTGCTTAATCTAGAATAATGAGTGAGTTATTTCTTGTTCACAATTTCAAATGGACCAAATCTTCTATGGAAAATTTATTTCTTTTTCATTTATTTCTTCAAATTTATTACATCCTTGTTTGTTCTGTTTTGTAATTTAGTTTGAGCACTTTCATTCATCTAGATTCTTTCTGAAATGTTATTTCTTTCTGTTGTCATTCATGTGCGTATGCTTATTACAATCTTTATGATATTATCATTTTCTGTGAAATTTTTTGTGGGAGGGGCATTTATTTGGAGAAAAGTGGAGTTTGATCTTTTTTAATTTTCACGTGGTTGGAGAAACCACTTTTTTTTGTACATTCCCCAACATTTGACTTTGCAGTACTTATTTCACATTGATAAAGTCATCCAAGATTCCAAGTTTATACTTCTGAAGTTCCAAGATTTACTGTAGCTCATTCAAGTTATTTATTGTGTGCTTATTCATGTGATGAGTTGTTTTCTTCTACAGGTTCACTACACATTTGTTAAAGGAAACCTGAAATTTCAGATGCCACCATCATACTCACTGGTCATCCAGGTATTCTTTTTCTATACCATGACCTTTGCTTGAAATGTCATATTACTATTCTTGGCATGTGTGCCAAGACATTTGCATACCATGTGTTTTGTACTCTGCATGTGTGTCAGTCAGGATTTTCTAAGTTTTGGTGTTTGCTGGGCGATTTGGTACTTGAGTATATTTTTAGGGTTCTGTAATGTTCATAAGGGTAATGCTAGAGGCTGTGTTCTTATGAGTTTTAGAGGGATTATTATTGTTACAAGGATGAGTATATGTTTTTATAGATACTAATCTTAATGACTCTTCTGCATTGTCATCCAAGATGTTGGTATACAAATGAGTCTCCACTGTTGTATTTTCTTGAGAAGTGCTGCTGAATCAAATTCTTTTACAAAATCTGAAAACATTTGCATGTGTTTCAGGAATCAGAAAAAGGGTCATGGCATGTGCCTTTAGCACTGGACACTAGTGATGAGACTTCAAGAACTTGGCTGTGTATTACTCGTCAAAATGGTCAAGATGCCGAAGCTACTACTTGCAATAGTGTGGATACTCCTATCTTAAATCACCATAACACAAAGGATGCCAAGGAGCCACAAGAATTTTCAAATGGTGTTAGTATCATGGATTCCCAAGTTGATGAGAATAGCGCCACTTCCTTGACTGGTAAAAGAAAAGAGAGGTAATTCTGGTTGGAATTATTGTCATACATTTGCAATTATTTTAAACTAATTTAAAGGAGGGCCTTCCTTTCTTTTGGCCACCCAGGTGTATTCCATAATCCATACAATTTAATCTCATTATATTAAGGTGTTACTTTGTCAAGGGATTTAAAATATTAAAGGGTTTATTATTTTTTTCTCGTTAAAAAAATTTCCAAACAGTTTGGTTTCTATTTCTTTTTGCTTCACACTACTGCCACTACTACCAAGTACCAACACACAGAAGAAGCGTAATTGGAATTCCAGATTAGTTCAATAGTTTTAGTGAAATTGAAACTAGGTCCCTGTAGTTTCTATGAATACTCAGTTAATTACAAAGATTGTTTCAATTTAGTCCTATTTTATTTGATTGCTTAGCTTTAATTCAATATGAATCATGAAAAAGATTTTAGTAGAATTTAGAATCAATTCATTTTTTTAAAAAAATTCCAAATCTAATTATTTCAATTTTCTTTGCATTACAAACATATAGATAAAACACAAGAAGCATATCTAACAATTTAAAACGACACAATCAAAACTGAACATATGAAACTATTTTGGGATCCCAGTTCCGAACAGAGATGCAAGTGTTCTTGTGAGGTTACATCTTAGGTTGCATAGTGTACTTAGCTAGACCTGGAAAATGAACATTCATCAAATAGTCCTTCCAATTAATGCTCTTTGGATCAAAGTTAAATTCCTTATCAACACCCTTTATTGCCATCCGCAGCTTCTCCGTGTTCTTATCATCAAAGCAGTTAACAAATAAATTTAAAATGTTGCATTTATATAAATGTTGATTAATTAGATATCTATTGCAATACGTACATGCCCTCGAAGCAAAGATAAACACGATATATGTTGATTATCCTCTTCAACCTTGATCTCTTAGCACCCTAACAATCAATAGGAAAATAAATTATTAGTTAAAACATACGACAAAAATTCAACGTTAATTAAAATTTATAAGAACAAAATAGTTCGGTTAAATACAAACTATTGCAACTTAATTTATTTGATGAGCCAATACCTTGTTTTGGGAAAATTCATGATCCTCCGTATAATTGGGGTTGAATGTAAATTTTTCATGGAAAGCCCCGAACTTCTCATGATTTTGTAGCCAAGGATTTTTTGTATTATAATAAAGATGCATTATATCTTGAATATCCGAAAGTTTAATTGGATTTCTTAATGAAGTACCAATATGGTATATCAGATTGTTGGAAGGATTACTCTTAGAATGAACCAACAATGCTATGATCATTGAGTTTATCACCATGTCTGCTGGTATCTGCATCATCATTTCAATTCCATGATATATATATAAAATCAAGCGAGAGAAGAATAATAATAATAAAAAGTTCAGCAAGAATCCAATTTTAGTTGGACTCTTTAGGTCAGAAGCTCTAATAGCCTATCATAAAATCATCACTTTTCCTAAAAATTTAAATTTGTACAAAAAGATAACATAAATGGTTATATCTTTAATAAATTTATCTAATTCAAACATCAAACTAATAACATACTCCAAAGACAACAATGATGAAAAGTTACGAATGAACTAGCTTCACGTCTTCATACTCGTTTATATTAATTTTTGTGTTATATATTATATATAGAACAAATGTTGGTCACCAAAAAAAAAACACCAAAAAAATATATAATACAACAACAACAACAAAACATTGTCCCACTAGGTGGAGTCCAGCTCTATCATGTATATATATAAATAACAAATGGAAACAAAAATTGAAGTGAAAAAGGTTCATTTAATTTGAAGGGTGAGACTCACATCAATTGTTACCTTTGGATTACCAACAAAACTAGTTATTGCTCCTTTGAAATACTCAACTAACACAAAGTCTATAGTCCTGAAATCACAAAATTATATCACGTAGTTACTCACATAATCACCTATTATTCGAAAGATGGAATATATATATATATTGACGTGATTATTTAGTATTTACCCGGCATGTTCAATCCAACCAGGAAAGGGTTCTGAATGAGTGCTAATTATAAAAGTAGGACGTGTGATAATCAATGGTATATTTTTCTTCATATTCGTAACAAGCATTTCTCCTATTGCTTTTGTAAAACAATACACGTTTGGCCACCCATGTAAATTTGCCCTGAAATTTATATATATATAACCACAAAATTAGGAGACTATAAAGGAATTAATAAGAATGCTACGGATCATCAACACAATCATTGCAACGAAAATAAAATTTTTCTAAGAAAATAACATATAATTTACCTTGTTGCTCCTAATTCTGTCATTATTGAGGTGATTGTTTCTTCATTGGCATTCTGTGCATGGAGTTCACTCAGTTTTTGCTCTATCAACTTCTTTTCTAAGTTGATGTCCAATTTTGAAGACCCTTTTATTGTTTGACCCATTTGGAATGGTTCCTCAGGTATTAGTCCTTTTCTCTCCCCACAAACATAAGCTGAATCCAAATTACAGATTTGTCATATTCATTTTAAGTTTAGAAATTGATAAATAGCTAAGCTTATCACTAGGTAGCTAAGGATTATGTGAAGGGAGAGATTATTGCATGTGAATCAACAATTAAGGTGGTTATTTGTCTTTTTCAAAAAATAAAATTCTGCTGAGTTAGTTAAATCAGTTTTTTATTTTCTGTTAGGTTAGTTGATAATATAGTTAGTTAAAATTGAGATATTACATACCAGTAGAAACGTGAAGATAAACTTGTATTGTAGGACACATTTTAGCAAAGTTTAAAGTATTATAAGCTCCCATTATATTCGTATTCATTGCAACGTCATATCTGCACAAAATAATCAACATAGCAATAACCTAATAAATAAATACACATCTGCTTATTAATTATTATTATTATTATTATCATTGCATATATACATGAATGAAATCTTATTGTGTATTATTATTTATCACCTTTCATCCCACCAAGTAGTTGCAGCAGAGTGCACTATGATTTCAATATCTTGCAACATATTTTCAAAGAGGGTTTGGTCTTTGATTCCGAAATTGTGAAGAGAAACATCACCTGCAACTGCCACCACTTTCTCTGACAAGAAGGAGCTGAATTTTTCATCACCCTGCTTATCTCTTTGCATTTTGAACAATTCTTTCCCAAAAACCTATATATGTTGACATAAAATTCGTCTAATTTTTGTCATGGATATAGCTAGAGATATAGTGTATCTAACATACATATTGATTTCAAAATAGGCTAGAATAATGTGAAATGTGATATAAGAATTCCAACTATTGCACACACCACACTTGCATATATATATCAAGGGGAAATGCTAAGAAATCAGTACTTGTTGATAAAAAAATTAGTGTTAATTCCAATGAAAAAGAATGTTGCAACATTATTATTGTAAGATCCAGTACTGTTAACTAATGCAAGTGATGATGAAACAAGTAAATTAGAGGAAAATGGATACCTCACTGTACAAGCGTTGGATAGCCACTTGTGAATTTGATGCTCTCACAAGAAGGTATAATCTTTTTATGTTGGGTTGAACCCTCAATATCTTCTCCACAAAAACTGTAACCAGAATTCAAATTAAGAAAAGAACCATGAAAACTTTAATTATTGAACTAATTTGAGCTTCAGAAGTATAGATAGATATAGAGGCAGGGTAATAACTAACTTTTGGCTAAGAAACCAGTTGCACCCGTAACTAAAATGGTCTTTCCCTTGAAATACTCCTCAACATTATTACTTCTAAACTCTGCCATAGCTAATCAAATAACAGAGTTATAGTAACCAATGGTGTATGAAAACGCGTACTTTTTTTCTTTTTTTGCAGTTTAGTTCTGTGAAGGTTTGCAGCAGATCAAGAATGGAAAGAATATCAAAAGCAAAGAGAAGAGTTGAGAATGAACAAAAAGAGAATATTATTGAAGATGATTGAGTATATTGCATTAGCTTACAAGATGCAGAGGATAAGCTAGCTAGTATATATAGAGAAATACCTACCCTGCTTCAACTAACCAAAGATGGGTGTGGGATAAAATCAGTTAGAGCAGTTAACTCGAGGAACACGTAAACAAGATTGTTCTGCTAGATCTTCATCATCTATTAATCTATTAGGTTAGTATTTAAGATAGGTTAAGGTTCAAGTAGGAGAGGTACTCCCACATCTTTAAAAGCAAAATAAAATGAGGAGTTTATAAAATAAAAAATTCATCAACTTAACATCTTAAAATTTTGAATTGGACAAAATGTTTTTTTAATTTATATTTTCTAGATTCCTCTTTCCGATAGTCTTCACGTGGTGGCCCAACACATAGTTGTAGAATAACTCTATAAATTAAATAGCTCCTTTATGTTCTAACACTCTATACATCTAGGAAAGGAAAAGTCGTTTGGTTCTAAGTTCTAACACTATATATATCTAGAAAAGGAAAAGTAGTCTGATTTCAAACTTAAAAGATAGGATTAAGAATTAATACACACTAATTTTAATTACAATCATAAATTTCTGTCAGCATGACAGCATCTTATCTTTCCACGTAAGTGCCGAATATATTTCTCATGCAAAAAATTGTGTAGTAACCAATATAATTTACCGTAAGTTTGATAATTTTTTTGGTTAAAAGTGCTTTTAAAAAGTATGAGCCATTGTAATTAATAATTCATAATCGATAAATGTTTCTGGTTAAATGTGCTTTTAAAAAAGTATGAGTTCCAGTAAAAATAATTTTTTAGAATTAACTATATCTATTTAAATAATAAAATGACTAATTAATTTTATATTTTATAAAAGAAAATCAATTTTACTTCCAATTAACTAAATTTAATTTTACATTAATAAAAAAATATATTAACAAAATATAAATTATATATATATATATATATATATATACTTGTTTAGAACAAATTTCAAATTATTTTACTAAATTTTCATACTATATTATGGTTCTTTAAAAAAGCCTTTTAAGAACCAAGGAAAATCATAAATAATTATAACATCGTTTTGTCTAGGATGGTGAAAGTATTTAGTAGTCCTTTAAGAATTATGGAAAAAGATTCTAAATATATGGCTGTGGTTATTTATTAGAGTAATGGTAGGAAGCCAACGTTAGGGAGCCCATAGAGGCCCATGAGTATAATTAGAGAAATATTGAGTGGTAAAAGAGGAAAGAGAAGATAAGAAAAATTGATAACGTTGGCTTCTAAGACTTTCTCTTTTAGTATATATCCATATTTCTTTTATTTAAGAGATAACATTTAAAATTTTAATGATCCACTAGATATTTTTACCACCTAAAAAATCTCCATCGTAACATTACCAAACTCAGACTTGACCCAAAAACTATCCAAAATCCAAACCTCCTATTTTGGACTTTATTTATTTGACTAAGTGTCATTTATTATTGTTTTTTTTTTTCACAGTCATTTATTATTGTTTATTTATTGGTTAACTCACGCGCATTATCTATCCATTCATTGTACTTTAGAATGCGTTTCTTTACGGAGAGAAGACAGAACACTGGAATAGAAACACTAAGATATAGACACTAAAATTTAATGTCTTTACAGTGTGTTTATTAAAAATGGAGATAACACATATGGATAAAACTAAAATTTAATGATAATGACATTTTTATCTTTTTAAAAAGGTAATAATGAAATAATAAACAAATTTTGTAGGTAAAAAGAAAAAAAAATTATTAAAAATCATGTGTTCATCCTTCAAAATTCTATGTCCAACCATTAGTGTCCTTCGTTCAGAAGTGGACACAGAGACAATGAAAATTGGGACAAAAATAGTGTGTCCAGTGTCGATATCTCTATCACTAAACAGGTTTGTATCTATCAATATTCATGTCTCAGTGTCCTGTCCACAAGAAATAAACGCAGCCTAAGAGTGATATGGGAAACGTTCACAAGCTTCCAATGCGATGATTCACTTATAATTATCATATCAACTATATTAGGTAATCAATAAAATTTTTGTCAATATCAGCCAATAACTTAAATTGAATGTTCTATTTCTTAAGTTTTGAATGTTTTATTTTTTTAGGTTTCAGATATTCTATTTCTATTGTTGATTGTTTCAGGTTTCAGATATTTTATTTCTAAAAAAATTAAGGATATATATTCTACTGATTTTTATTGTGGATGTTCTATAGATAATAATTACAAATGTTATATTTTTTATTGGCTGATCATTGTTTAGAAAAATATTAGTTACGTATATTTTTCCTTATGTTATATTTATTCCATGATTTTAGCAATTTCAACTCCATTTTTAACTTCCAAAATATAAAACTCCTATCATTTTTACTATACTTCAATAGGATTTTTTATCTTTTAGATTATAAATTTTTATATTTATAAAGATATACCTCTTACAATGAGATATATGTAAAAAAATTAATAAATTGAATAATTAATAAAACTCGTTAATATGTATTTATAATAGATATTTGTAATTAAAATAAACTAAAATTAAAATATAAAAAATTAATTATATATCATATTTAAAAAATATTATAACTATTGGATTTAGGTAGATATATTTACTAGAGTTTGATTGTTTTAAAAAAAAACTTGCAAATTGGATGAAATCTAAATTTAAGAAGGGAGCTAATATTTAAATTTTGGTTCAATGGACTGAAAAAATTACGATTTTGTTGATGAGATGATTAAGAATTCTATATATATATATTTGAATGGAGAGAAAAAATAGAATTTTGTAAATCAATAATTCTAGATGAACAAGTAGTTTTACCAATCAAGTTGCTAACTAAGCAAATTCACTCATACGCTTTTTGCTCTTAGGTTTCGCGCCAATTTCAAATTTCTTTTTCATTTGTTCTTCTTATTCTTAGATTTGTTCTTCGTCTTCTTCTTCTTCTGATTTCATTGTTTTCTTCTTCTTCGCAACCTTCTTCTTTTGCATCGTTCTTCTGCTTCGTATTTTTGCGTTATTTACAACAATAGCAACAACAATAACAACAACAACACAACAATATAACACAAAGAAGAACAATAACAACAATGACAACAATGTAAACCAGATACAAAGAAGAAGAAGATGATGCTTTATTTTGGTGCATTATATCTTTATTTTCGATGCAGTTTTGAGTTTACATGATTTTCTTAGTTTTGTTGTGCTTTTCATTTTTTCGGTGCACTTTTGTCTTTTATTTCGGTGCACTTTTAACTTTTATTTTAGTGCAATTTTGAGTTTATATGATTTTCTTAGTTTGGTTTTGTTTTTCATTATTCGGTGCACTTTTTCCTTTTATTTTGTTGCAGTTTTAAGTTTACATAATTTTCTTAGTTTGGTTGTGCTTTTCATCTTTTCGGTGCATTTTTGCTTTTTATCTCGGCGCAGTATACTTTTATAGTTTGGTGCAATACATCAAAGAAAAAGAAGAACAAGAAGAACAAGAACAACAACAACAACAACAATAACAACAACGACAACGAAAGCAACAACAACAACGATAACGACAACAACAATAACAACAAAGACGAAGAAGAAAAAAGTACAAGTATAAAAGAAGAACACAAAGAAGTTGCAGACATGAAAGAAGAAGACGACAATGATGACGACGGATGAAGATGACGACAATGATGATGACGATAGAAGAGGAAGAAGAAGACGACCATGATGAAGGAGGAGGAGGAGAAGAAGGCGTTGGTGAACAGCGCGTGTATCATGTTCTTTTGGGTTGAGAGCGGTATTATTGTTGCAAGTTTACTTGATTAACTACTTGGTTGGTAAAAATACTTATTCAGATAGCATTATATTTTGTAAATAATTGAAATAAAGATGTACACCAAGCTGATTTAGATTTATTTTTCTATCAAATTGATAGAAAAATCTATTTTTCTATCAAATTGATAGAAAAATAATTGAAAATTTGTTAAGCAAATTGTAAAACGAAATGAAGAATTGAGTACTATATATTTTACTATTTATTAAGTTAAATTATAATATTAAAATAATAATATTAAATCTGCATTTGACGAGCTCTCAAAATGATATATTTTGGTTGACATTTTTTTAAAGTGATACGGTATCTATTTAATTATATCAGTATCACTTTTTCTCTTATTTGAAAAATTAATACTAAAAAAGTATTCTATTGAAGATGTTCTAACAAATATTTATTATAGATATATATTTCGATGGATTGTAGTTATATAATTTATTAATTTTTTTATAAACTTTAAGTTAAAAATGTTTTTATTGAAATTTTTTACTACCAATGAAACGAAATATATAACAGTAGGATAAATTTATAATTATTTCAGCATGTATATATTTGTAAATTTTGATTTTTTTATTTTAAAAAATTAAAAATCCTACTTCAATTATCATAAAATTAAATAGATTTCACTAAAACACAAAACCTACTTATATTTATATACAATACTGCTACGGAATTAGAGCTCTTAAAGAGTCAATAATTAAATTATCACCATTCAATTTAAAAAAAAAAATTATTATACGAAATTAAAAAATATTATTATCGATAACTTATCTACCATCGTCATCAAATACATTGATTCCCGAGACCTTTTCATTTATATATGCCAAATCTAATTTCTATTTTATTTTTCATTACCGAGACACAAAGATAAAACATAAGAAGCGTAGCTAAAAATTTAACACATACAACATAATCGAAACTGCAAATGTCCAACTATTTTAGGATCACAATCTCAACATAGAAACAAGCGTTCTTATAAGGTTACATCTTAGGTTGCATAGCGTATTGAAGTAGACCTGGAAAATGAACATTCATCAAGTAGTCCTTCCAATCAATACTCTTTGGATCGAAGTTAAATTCTCTATTAACATTGTCAACTCCCTTTATTGTCATTCGCAACTTCTCTGTGTTCTTGTCATCAAAGCTGTTAACAAGTAAATTAATAATACTGCATTTTTATACATACAAAAATAACATGATTAATTAGATATGCTATTGCAGTACATACATGATTTCGGGTTCAGTAAAATAAGGACGATAAATGTTGATTATCCTCTTCAATCTTGATTTCTTAACACCGTAACAATCAAGGAGAAAACATATTATTAGTTACAACTTAGAAAAAAAAATAACTTTAATAAAATTTATAAAAAGAAATAATGTAGTTCCATTAATACAAACTACGGTAATTTAGTTTATTTGGGTCAATACCTTGTGTTGGGGAAATTCATGATCCTCCGAATAATTGGGGTTGAACGTAAATTTTTTAAAGAAAGACCTGTACTTTCCATACTTTTTTAGCCAGGAATTTTTTGTAAAATAAAGATTCATTATATCTTGAATATCCGAAAATTTAATTGGATTTCTTAACGAAGTGCCAATATGGTATATCATTAAATTGTTTGAAGTATGATTCTTAGAATGAACCATCAATGCTACGATCATTGAATTTGCTACCATATCCGCTGGGATCTGCATAATCATTTCAAACATCAAACTAATAGCCTATTCCAGAGACAACAATTATAAAAAGTTAAAAACTAGCTTAAGTTAAAATGGTTTATTTAAAGAGTGAGACTCACCAGGTCCATAGTTATATTTGGATCACCAACAAAACTAGTTATTTCTCCCTTGAAATACTCAACAAACACAAAATCTATAGTTCTGTAATCACAAAGTTATATCATTTAGTTACTCAAATAATAATCTATTATTCATCTATATATATGCTAACTATATTGAATGACAATTTACCTAACACCTTCAATCCAACCAGGAAAGGGTTTCGAATGAGTGCCAAGTATTCCAGAAGGGCGTGTGATGATCAATGGTATATTTCCCTTCATGTTCGTCACAATCATTTCCCCCATTGCTTTTGTTAATGCATATGTGTCTTGCCACCCATGCAAATTTGCCCTGTTTTTATATACATTACCAGAAAATTAGGGGGGCTAGTTATAAAATAATAAAGGATGTATGTTGGATCATCAGCACAATTTACCTTGTTGTTCCTAATTCTGTCATTATTGAGGTGATTGTTTCTTCATTGGCATTCTGTGCATGGAGTTCACTCAGTTTTTGCTCTATCAACTTCTTTTCTAAGTTGATGTCCAATTTTGAAGACCCTTTTAGTGTTTGACCCATTTGGAATGGTTCCTCAGGTATTAGTCCTTTTCGCTCTCCACAAACAAAAGCTGAATCCAAATTATAGATTTGTCAAATTCCTTTGAAGTTTAGAAATTATATTGATGTATATATGCACACATACCAGTAGAAACGTGAAGAAAAACTTGTATTGTAGGACACATTTTAGCAAAGTTTAAAGTATTATAAGCTCCCATTGTATTCATATTCATTGCAACATCATATCTGCACAAAATAATCAACATAGCAATAACCAAATAAATAAATACAGATCGGCTTATTAATTATTGTTATTATTATTATTATTTCATATATACATGATGAAATCTTATTGTATATTATTATTTTTCACCTTTCATCCCACTTAGTAGTTGCGGCAGAGTGCACTATGATTTCAATATCTTGCAACATATTTTGAATGAGGGTTTGGTCTTTGATTCCGAAATTGTGAAGAGAAACATCACCTGCAACTGCCACCACTTTCTCTGACAAGAAGGAACTGAATTTTTCACCCCACTTATCCCTTTGTATGTTGAACAATTCCTTCCCAAACACCTATGTATACAGATGCAACAAAGTTGGCGACATAAAATTCGTTTATTGCAAGTGATGATGAAACAAGTAAATTAAAGGGAAATGGGTACCTCATTGTGCAAGCGTTGGATAGCCACGTGTGGATTTGATGCTCTCACAAGAAGGTATAATCTTTTTATGTTGGGTTGAACCCTCAATATCTTCTC
>JASCZI010241700.1:92614-113855 GCA_036250425.1 Stylosanthes scabra
CAAGGTTGTTACTTGAGTATGAAGAAAATAAAATTCTGTTGAGTTAGTTAAATCAGTTTAATTTTCTATTTTCGGTTAGGTTAGTTAATATAGTTAGTTAGCAAAATCTTTGCTTTAGGGGCTGACTTGAGTCACACTTGTGAATAAAAGCTTAGCCATTATAAAATTGAGATAATACATACCAGTAGAAACGTGAAGAAAAACTTGTATTGTTGGACACATTTTAGCAAAGTTTAAAGTATTATAAGTTCCCATCGTATTCGTATTCATTGCAACGTCATATCTGCACAACATAATCAAGATTATTAATTATTATTATTGCTTATTACATGAGTGAATTCTTATTATACATTATTATTTTTCACCTTTCATCAAATCTGGTAGTTGCAGCAGAGTGCACTATGATTTCAATATCTTGCAACATATTTTCAATGAGGATTTGGTCTTTGATTCCGAAATTGTGAAGAGAAACATCACCTGCAACTGCCACCACTTTCTCTGACAAGAAGGAACTGAAATTTTCACCCCACTTATCCCTTTGTATTTTGAACAATTCCTTCCCAAACACCTATATATACAGATGCAACAAAGTTGGCGACATAAAATTCGTTTATTGCAAGTGATGATGAAATAAGTAAATTGAAGGAAAATGGGTACCTCATTGTGCAAGCGTTGGATAGCCACGTGTGGATTTGATGCTCTCACAAGAAGGTATAATCTTTTTATGTTGGGTTGAACCCTCAATATCTTCTCCACAAAAACTGTATGTAAACAGAATTCAAATTAAAAAAAAAACAAACAAACAAACTTTAACTATTGCACTAATTTCAGCTTCAGAAGTATATATAATTAAAAATAGAGGCAGGGTAATAACTAACTTTTGGCTAAGAATCCAGTTACACCGGTAACTAAAATGGTCTTTCCCATAAAATACTCCTCCACATTATTACTTCTAAACTCTGCCATAGCTAATCAAATAATAGAGATATAGTAACTAATCGTGTATGAAAGCGTGTACTTATTTTTGTTGTAGATTAGCAAGTTCTGTAAATAATTGCTAGGGAATGGTCATATATATATACTACACAACAACACCTTATTCCAGTAGATGGTATCTGCTATATGAATACGTCATTAAATTCTATTATATATCATGTCTATAATAATTATTATTATAGCTAAAAACATTTTTTCATAAATTTCGGTTAACATCTTATCATTCCACGTAAATACATAGTACATTTTCACAGCATGCAAGAAATTTGGGATCTTAAGATGACAAAAGCAATAGAGTTTTATATAAAATGAATATTTATAGCGTAATTAATATTGTTAAAAAATATAAAATTTATGTTTTTGATAAAATAATCATTTTAATTTTATATTTTCATCAAGTATTCTAAAATATTTGATAGCAAATGATAAAAAATGTTAACAAGTGCTAAAAAAATTGTCTATAACACTCTTAAATAATTTATAAATATAATTTTAAAATGATTATAGTGAAAATTTGAACGGTATTATTAATCTCTTAAAATTATCTTTATAAATTTTGTTAATGCTGAATTATTTTTTAAATTAATTGTGTGGGTGTCAGAAGGACATCTGTAAAAACACTTTGACACTCAAAATTAGAACAGTATATGAGTATATGAGGTGAAAATAGTGGAAAAGTGAAGTTAACTTACTAGGGTGTGATTCCTCCCTTTTATATTGTGGTAAAGTATTATTGGTATTAAGTTAGAATTAGTATCATTAGTTATGTACATTGATATTGAGGTAATTATCATTATGTATTTATGGTGATTATTTCATAACCGAATGTTTTTTTGGCTTTTAAGCTTCCTAGTAGCCTTGATAAAGGATATAGATATACAATGTGCATACACGGCTAAATACTTAAATTGCCCTTAAAATTTGAGTTCGGCTTTAAATTAGTCTCTCTAATTTTATTGGCCTCATTTTAAATACCTAAATTTTTAATTTTATTTTAATTTAGCCATTTTATTATTTTACTGTGTACATGAACGGTTAGATTGCCACTTTGATTGTAATTCAAAAATAAAATTTTTTTTTGGTGCTACAAGACTCATAAACGATTTTATTCTTCCGTTTTTGAGTTCAAAATACCTCTAATGAGTTAAAAACGACATCATTTTTCAGATTTTTGACTCATAAATGTCGCCATTCTTCCGTTTTTTAGTTCAAAAAGGGAAGAACGTTGTTTATGAGTCTAGTGGCACCAAGAGTAAAACTTCATTTTTGAGTTACAATCAACGTAACAATCTAACAGTCCATATAGGCAATAAAATAACAGAATGATTAAACTGAAACAAAATTAAAAATTTAAAAGTCCAAAATAACGCTAATAAAATTTGAGAGGTAATTTGACACTGAACTGCAATTTAAGTATTTACTCATGTATAGATCCTTTGAGTTGCTAGATCCTTTGAGTTGCAGTCTCTGACTAATATTTGATTTTTTTTTTTTTTACTTATGTCAATTTTAAGCCCAAAAATCAATGTTATAGAAATCAGGTATCTATTAAATTGTCAGATTCTAAGTTTAGGCTTTGTCCAAAATAATATATAAATTATAAAATGCCTAACAAAAGCCGATAAAATTTATGAGTTGTAGATTTCGAATTTGAATATAACTTAAGGATAAGGAAAAAGAAAACTAACAGAACGAGAATGTATCTAATAAATGTCGCGTGAAAGTAAAGAAACGTGCGTGAAATGTGTATTAATAGCTCAATTAATTAATTCTCACGCATAGTTGTTTTCTTATTACCAGAAAAGTCCTTCTTTCATACGGTTTCGTTATCCACACATAATTTTGGTAAACATTAATTTCACATCCGTATAAAATACAATCATTATTGTATTAATGCTTTTTACTTTTTATAATCCACTTATAAAAACTATATTTTTATACGATTGTAAAAATTGTATATGTAAAAAAGGTGTGTGAATAATATTATTCTTTTCCAAATTATGGCGTCCTCCCCTATTAACTAAATCTCTCATCTTCTCATAATATTCTGAATTTTCGGTGTCAAATGGTGTCCTGTTCTTTTCTAGAACCTCTTTTCTTCATTCCAGTTTTCATGCACATTACATCACTTACACACGTAATATTCTAATATTTGAATTCATATTCACCACTTTTTCTCAGTCAAATTTCTTAAATCTGAGTGTACGTAGTTACTTATGGGAATAGGTTGATAATCAATGCTTCAATAAAAACCTCTAATGGTTGAAGCAAAATTTCAACCTTTTTTAAAGATGTTTTGACGTGGCAATATAATAAGCTGACATGGTAGTGTACGATCCTTATGTCATATGTTATTAATATCTACATATATAATCAAAATGTTATGAATAAAATTTTAAAAAAAAGCAAACTTAAATTAAATATAAACATTAAGAACAAAAAAAAATATTTATAAAGTTTAACGAAAAAATTATTGCGATCAAACTTTTCCATAAAAATCAACATACATTTATTCATGAGATTGAATAACGTTTGTAACAAGCAATAATGTCAACTATATATCATCACATTACATTACATATATAAGCAATAAAAATAAACTTAAGGAAGGATAATAATAAGACAATGCAAATGGCACGCATAAGTTGTGATGATAATACAAATAAAGTACACAATATTATTCTCTTGATTATTTTCACTTGAAGACATACTTGGCGATGCCAGGAAAATGGATATTCATGAAGTATTCTTCCCAATCAATAACTTTTGGATCAAAGTAAAACAAATCCATCTCTACCCTGCCTTCTCTTGCCGCTCTCAGCAACTTTTCTGTGTTCATATTATCAAATCTGTTTGCAAAACAAACCAACCTACTTTTAATTAACAATCAACATTATTTATTTCAATTTAGTTTATAATTAATATATAATGATGATCACTTACACTCCATTAAAAAATACATAAGGCCTGTAAAGATCAACGAGCCGCATAACACCATGAATCTTTCTATAAAGCTCACGATACGTTTCTTGGAAATACTTGCATGATGCTTCATTCACCAGTTCTAGTCCCTGCCAAATATAATGCAAACTCTCTGTAAATTAAAGTCTCTGTTCCCTAATAATCAAAATAAGAAAATATAATTGCACCAATTTAATTATTATTTGAAAAGGTAAAACAACCTTTAATGGAAGCAAGTAGCGAATGAACATGTATCTTCGGAAGCTTGTGATGTTGCTCAACATGGTAACTTTGCCAACTCTGATAGGCTTTCCCTCTTTATTGATCCAAGGTTTTGCAGTGAAATATCTGAAGCAATAGTCATGGAGATTTTGGTATCTCACAGGGTTGCTAACAGAGGAACCCACATGGTATATCATGTTACGATCGTTACTACTACCACCTTCACTTCCATGTGCCACCATACTCACTATCATTGCATTCACTACCATGTCAGCCGGTATCTGCATATCAAACTCACTAATAAGATTAGAAAACACCACCTGTGCATTTTCAATAAAAATTTAGCCTAATCATGATTTTTCTCCAAGTTGGATATGAAAAATTGACTCACCAACTAAAAAAAAAATGTCCCCCCCAAAGGCCAAACTGATTTCTTAGACCTCAAATTCACTTTTTCCTCTAATCAACCTTATCAGAAAAATCTATCTACCAATTAGCCTATATTATCTGTCAGATTAGCCATAAATGACATAGTTTTAAAAAACAGTAGTGATACATAGTCATGAAATGTATTAATTAATACAAAATAAGGCATAAATGACACAGGTTTAAATAATAAGGCCTATAATTTCATAAAAAAAAAAAAATTAGATAAACCTATATAATTCACGAACTTTGACAGAACTGACCTACAAGCTAAATTGGCTGGTTTGATCGTGTATGACTACCATTGAATTAAATATGATGGTGTTATATATATTTGGTTATGAATATTGAAGAATGGGATTGTAAATTCATATTTAATAGTTTGATAAAGTTACTCACCACATCAAAAACTGCCTTAAGATCGGCAAGGAAGCATGTTAGTTTTCCTTTACCATAAGCAACAATCAAACTGTCTATGGTTCTGCGGCATGTAAATATAACTCATAAGGAATGGACAACAATTTAAGGAAAAGTAACATACAATGAGGGCATAAACTTGATAGGTGATTGATTTGTACCTTACACCTTCCACCCAACCTGGAAAAGGTTCTTTATAAGTGCTAGTAATGATAGTAGGACGCACAATAACAATGGGTATGCTTTCTTTTGAAATTTGGATAAGCATTTCACCCATTGCCTTTGTAAAAACATATGTGTTTGGCCAACCATATAAATTTGCTCTGAAAATAAAATAAGATTCAGCATTATCATAAACTATAAAATAGTTCAAAATAATTTTATGGCAATTGGTAAAACATAATATAAACAAACCATCACCAATCATAAAGTTAATTAAATAAATGAACAATTGTTTAGAGATATAATGGAAAGAAAAATATTATTTATACCATTTTTTTATGTATACTTTTTTTATAGTGTAAAAGATAAATTTTATATTCTCTCACTGTTTATCAATTAATTTTAATAATACAGAGAATATAAGGAAAAAACAATATACATAAAAATAGTGCATAATATATCATTCTTGGTAGCTCGACTTTTTGGCAAGAGGTGTAGCTGCTGCCTTAGATGGATTCTTCTCCAATTCTACTTAGCTTAGCTTGTCCCATGAGGCAAAATAGATATACGTACGCCAAAACATTTTGTTAATTGATCAATTCTTTGACAAATTGAACAAACTTCTCTACCTAACGTTTTACTAATTAGAACCTCATAATATACTTAGCTTGTTGCATGATACTAAAATAGCGAGATACGAGATATAATTATTTATATATATCATATATGCATGAGTTTACAGGCCGCGGCTAATTAAAACGTTAGGCTGAAGTAGGCATTTCCAATACAAAAAAACTCAAACACGCTCCAAATTTAAAATTTCTTTATATAGAATTTTATTTTACTACTGCTCCTCAGGTTGCGCCTAACACCTAATAATAATTCAGTTTTTCTATCAATACATTTTTTGTATAGATACCAATTTGGCACTTATATAAAATACGATTATTAATGTGCTAACTGTTTTTTATTTTTTGTGATCCACTTATAAAAATTATATTTTTATATAGGTGTAAAAATTATGTCTATCAAAAAATGTGTGAATAACATTATTTTTAATAATTAATCCGCCCTCAACAATTCCTTTGAAAATAACTTCTTTTATTTTGTCAACAAAATAACTTCTTTTAATCATCACGTGTTTATTTTGTCAACAAATAACTTCTTTTACCAATTTTTTTTTATTAGGAATATAATAATTCAAACCTTTGGATGCCTAATTCCTTCATGGAGAGTTTAATGTGATTTTCAGAAGCTCCTTGTTCTCGAAGCTGATTGAGTTTGTCTTGCACCAATTTCTTTTCCATGTCAATGTCAAGTCCTGTCACTCCATTCAGTGACACGCCCATTTCATGCGGATCCTCTCCTATCAGTCCTCCTCTCTCCCCACACACATATGCTGCAATAATAACAATTATTAGTTACATTCATGTTAGTCATGAATATCAGATACATATATACTTGCATTAATTCTACAAACCTGTTGATACGTGGAGAAGCACTTTGAGTTTACTACATTTTTTGGCAAAGTTCATTACATGCTTAACTCCTAATGTATTTATACCTAGTGCAACATCATATCTGCATTATTCAAAAAACAAATTAACCAAATGTTAAGTGATGAGTAGTATATATATTAAGCAATTGTTTATTTCGAGTTAGTCTACGTATTTGTACACCTCTTGTTTTTTTTTTATTTTGATTTCTGTGTTGAGATATACGATTTCTATGCTATGTTAATGTTTAAGTATGAGGGGTTAGTCCCACATCTTTGAGAGCAAGAAGAAGTGATGTATTTATAAGATGAGAGACTCACTTACTTGACACCTTAAGGTTTTGAGTTAGATGTGGTATCTTTTCATCTTGTGTTCCCTCTCTCCGACGGTTTTGCTCCCCATGGTGGCCAACATATTATACTATACATAACTGTTTTTATGCTATAATATGTTGTATTAATGTGTTTTATGAATTTTTCTATTAATATTTATATTTTTGATGTTGAAAATGAAATGCATGAAGGTGTTATATGTAGCGTTATCAATTTATTTATACCTTTCATCAAAGTTAGTAGTTGCGGCTATGTTAACTATAACATCTGTTTGATTGCAAATATGATCCTTTAGAATTGAGTCCTTCAAATCCAAGTCCTGTCTAGAAATGTCTCCAGGCACCACTCTCAACTTTTCTGACACAAAGGAGTTGAACTTTGTACCCAAGTTTTCCTTTAGCAGTCTAAACAACTCCTTCCCTATTATCTACATGCATATATAAATGTATAAGTATACAACATAGAAAACTCAAAATAAAAGATAAAGAAATAGAAGATATATTAATTAGTAACCTCATGGTGGAAGCGATGAGTGGCAGATTCAGTATCGGTAGCTCTCAAAAGAAGGTAAAGTTTTTTCACATTTGGTTGACACCTTAGTATCTTCTCCACAAAAACTGCAATAATAATCCATCAACAAATAAGCTTATTAATTAGTAATTAGACTCTAAATTAAAACAAGTTGCAGTCTTATTAGTGTATATAATAGTACTTTTTGCAAGGAAGCCAGTGGCACCGGTGACTAGAATGGTCTTGTCCTCAAGGAAATGCAATGCGCTTCCCAACTCCATTTCAAAGCAGATAGAATATCAATGTAGTAGTGATAGTGAAAATAATTAATGCGTTAGACAATAGAAAATATGATGAGATGCATGGCATAATTAAGGTGATGCCATATTTATACACATAGACTTACAATGCATAAACTGATAAACCTGATTGATGGTGATAGAAATGCATGTGACACACGCATTGTCACAAATTGAGAGAAGTGTGAAATGTGAATGTCACACTATATATTAATTCGTTCACCGAACCTACGTAGTGTTATTATAATTAATTAAGAATATATGCATGTGAAAATAAATCTAGCGGAATGAACAGATGTATGCCTTCCAATTCTATTTAATAACCACAAAAAAAAATAATAAGTGCTTATGTAGGCCCATGGTAAAGAAATTTTTAGTTTTTAGCAAATGAGCTGTAGCTCAAATGATATATGTCTCATTTTTTAATAAAGGTTTTGGATTTGAATCTCTCTCTCAATATATTTTTAATAAAAAGAAAAATAATCACGAAAAAAAATTGAAATTCTTAATGACCAAATAATTTTTAGGATTTAATAATTAGTTGCTCTTTTGAAAATAGTTGATGTAACAGTTAAAATAAGAATCCACGATTCCAGAGATTTTGATTTTGTTCAACTTTGGAGAGAAATGATTCGTAGTGATTGACGCCGATAATCTCATAGGAATCGTGGTGGAATTAATAACCACATAATATATATCGTATTTCATTTTAATTTATACAAAATAAATTAATTTGCATTTGACAAATAATTCACAACGACAGAGTGCAATTCTTTTTCGGCGAGATTGTATGTACCTAAGTTCAATTTTAATTCTTATAAAGTATAGGAGTTTCTTCGATAAGAAGAGAGAGAAAATTGCGGAAAAAAAAGCAGCATACTACATACGTTGAAGACAAATTTGAAAACGTAAAGCTTTGAGCAAGAATAAATAATATAAAATAAAATGTCAAGCCAATCAGATTGTATGGAAACTGTATGTATATAGTTGCTTGATGTTGGACACATTTTAGATATTGACAATTATACAACTATCTAGGTTCAACTACTCGTCTACTCCTCTCTTCCAATTGGACTACACTACTCTTCTGCAAAACACTTATTAATTATATTATACGCACTTTCTATCTTCATATATAATTATCCTATTTTTATTTTTGTTTTTATTTTCAATGAGAAAAAAAGGTTTTAGTTCCAGCTATATATTTTAATTTTTTATGATAATTTTAATTTATATTTTCCAACATTTTTACCACCTATATTTCAACGCTATATTTTTAGTCTTAAAGTACTTTACATATAGAGAGGGTTTTCCAAAATTAGATGTACTTATGTACTAGCTAATTAATGAGGACTTATTAAACTCCATAATCTGATTATTGCTTTTATGTTTTCCAATCTTTTGTGTGTTTATTATTCTTAAAAAATATTGTTGATTTGCTATTGAGCAATTGCTAGTCCTATAATATTGCTAATCTTTTATTTGATAAATATAGGTCGTCAAACATTCATTTATAAAAACAGGCTAAATTTAGACCAAAAAAAATTAGATTTTTTTTTGGTGACTAAAAAAAACCCTAAATTTGATTACACACATTCCTCAACAACCATGCATATATCAATGAAAATAATTGGATAGTGGCCTTTAATAATGTTATTTTATTTTTTACTACTTTTATATTCTCGTGTCGGTTGGTTGAATAGTTGATAATGGTGTTTTTTTTCTCTTTTTACTTTTTACTATTTTTTAAATTATTCAGGAGATCACGTTAAAAATATTATTTATAAGTAACTTACACACGCCATTGAAGAACAAGTAAGGCATGTAAAGACGAACCAAGCGTAAGGCAATGTGGATCTTCCTCTTGTATATGCTCAAGATACATTCCCTTAAAACTATGGCACAAAATTGCTTGCCTTGGCCAGCTTTGATAATATAATATAATATAATGCAAGGTAAGTTAATAAAGTGTGTTGGTCATAATTAAATAGTAAAGTAACAGTGATTGTTAGGGATAGTTTGAATTGAAATTATTAATTCAATAATAATTAGAAGCAGTTTCAATGGAAGCTGGTAGCGAAAGAACATGTATCTGTTGAAGGTAGCCATGTTTTTCAATATCTTAAGTTTGGGAAGCTTGACGGGCTTTCCATCTCTGGTTTTGCGGTGAAATATCTTGTGCCATAATCATACTCTTTGACGTATTTGAATGGATTCCTACAAGAGGAGCCCACATGATCAATGATATTATCATCATTACTCTCTCTACTAACTAAGAAATAATAATAACAGTTAAAAAATGAAACTAGGAGTATAGACGTACATATATCTATTAATATATTTTCATACTTTATAAGTCTATACGTAAAACACAAAAATAATAAAATTTAGCATAGAATTTTTGAGTATAAAAATAAAAAAGTTTAACATATAAAATTTAAATTATATTAAAAGAAATTATTTTTATTGGAACGAAAACATGAATGTATATACGCGTAGCATTACCAATAGTTAACAACACTATACTCAGCATGAGTTATTATTCACTTTTTTGCTGTTTTCATTTTTTCCTTCATAAAATTCATAAAACAGAAAATATTGAAAATGAAAATAGAAAATAAAAACGCAAACCAAAAATACCCTTATATTTTCAAATACTAATATTTTTTTTTGAAAGGAATAACTATAGGTATGTATAGAATAAAAAAAAAGTAAGAAGTAAAAAGTTTGTTCAATTATAAGTAAAAGTAAAACGTTTCAAGAGCCAACAATTTTGTTTTACAAGACAAATAATGGATACCCTAAAGTAAACCTAACTCATTGTAAAGGAGGAGGAGTTAAAATAAGAAAATATAGGTAAATCAGTTGTAATAAGTAACAGGAAACTGAAAATAGGAGGTTACTGGCTTCTTGTAAATCTGACTGAGAAGAACAATTAGCATATATATAAGGTGGAGTTGCATTACACAAGGGTGATTTTAGCTTACTACTTTCTCATGTATCCAAGAGTATTACTCATTTTTACACGCTTCTTATTATCTCCTCTTCCATTCTTCAAAACTCTGTTCCCTGTTCTGCTTTCTTGCAGTGAAATTTTTTTTGCACGGATTCCCAAAACCGGCAGGTTGAGGAGCCGTAGATCTGAGCTTCATTTAAGGGTCTGTCGCTGGCCAATGTGTCGCTACATGTATAAGGCGGGATTCAAATTTTCGACGTTTGCTTAAATAGACTAGTGAGCTGATCACTAGACCAACTCAAGTTGGTTTCTTGCGGTGAAAGTTAACCTTGAAACTTGTTACACAACAATTTTTTTTTTGGTAGCTGGGATACCAATATCACGTTGATGCAATGCAATCCATACATTCACAAATTTCATGTTCTCATATATTTTTCACCTTAAGTGCAATGAATTAAATCCAAGTGTTTCTAGTGAATCCATGTAGCGAATACAAGTAATGTTTAATTATTCATGACTTGAAGATATACTTGGTGATACCAGGAATATGAATATTCATAAAGTAGTCTTCCCAATCAATAACTTTCGGATCAAAGTAAAACAAATCCATCTCTAACCGTCCTTGTCTTGCTGCTGCTACCAATTTTTCTGTGTTCATATTATCAAATCTGTTTGGAACACAATGCAACCTTCTCTCAGTAATCAGTATAAATTGTATCCTACTTTAATTATTAGCTGATATGGTAATTAATAATTAACTTACACGCCATAAAAAAAGACATAAGACTTGTAAAGATTAGCCAAACGTATAACAGTATGGATCTTTTTGTGAAGTTCATGATACGTTCCTTGAAAAAGCTTGCACAATGCTGCATTCACCAGCTCCAGTCCCTGCCAATTGAAAAAATCCATAAAAACTCTCTTGCTTGTGTTTAGCATAAAAACTAAATTTCTTTTAATTTGAAAGTCTTGATTACCTTTAATGGAAGCAAGTAGCGAATGTACATATATGTATGGAAGGTGGACATGCTGTTCATTACAGTAATTTTGCCAACCTTGATGGGGTTTCCATCCTTGCTACTTATCCAAGGTTTTGTCATAAAATATCTTTGGATATAGTCTCGTAGATTCTGGTACCTGATAGGGTTGCTAACAGAGGAACCCAAATGGTATATCATACTATCATTATTATTATTATTAGGGTGCTTTGCATGAACCATCATAGCCACTATCATTGCATTCACCACCATATCTGCTGGTATCTGCTTCAAACTCACAATCAATTTATAATGTTACTATATCATTGATTAAGTCAATGTATTTCATAGCAGAAACTGAAAACAGAAAGTTCAATTTCTGTTATGAATGTAACAATGTGTCACTGCCTTGCACCTTAAGTAATCTACTCTTATATATGTTCTTTCATATTTAACTTAAAAAGTGATAGTTTAAGAAGAATATACTCCAAAAAATTGAAGGCTTTTACCTAGTAACTCACCGCATCAAAAATGGCATCAAGATCAGCAAGGAAGCATGTTACTCTTCCTTTACCATAAGCAACAATAAAACTATCTAGTGTTCTGCACCAGAAAAAAGATAATCTATCAAAGCTATTGTTTACACAAAATGTAAAATAAGAAATTGGGTGCTATATATTATACCTTAGGCCTTCAATCCAACCAGGAAAAGGTTCTCTGAGAGTGCTGGTAACGATTGTTGGACGTACAATAACTAGAGGCAAATTTTCTTTAAAAGTTGCTATCATCATTTCTCCCATTGCCTTCGTAAATACGTATGTATTTGGCCAACCATATCGACTTGCTCTGTTAATAAATTGGGTTGATCACAAGTCATGCCTGAATCTTTCATATACAAGGATGGCAAGAATGAGTAGAATAGATGAGAGTAATTCAGTTCAAACCTTTGGATGCCTAATTCCTTCATGGCGAGTTTAATGTGATGTTCAGAGGCCCCTTGTTCTCGAAGCTCATTGAGTTTGTTTTGCACCAATTTCATTTCCATATCAATGTCAAGTCCTGTAACTCCATTCAGTGACACACCCATTTCCTGTGGATCCTCTCCTATCAGTCCTCCTCTCTCCCCACACACATATGCTGCAATCACACTTATTAATTACATTCATCTTACTCCTTAATCAGATACATACATACTTGAATTGATTCTACTAACCTGTTGATACATGTAGAAGCACTTTGAGTTTACTACATTTTTTGGCAAAGTTCAATACATGCTTTACTCCTAATGTATTTATACCCAGTGCAACATCGTATCTGCATTATTCAAATGTTAAGTGATGAGTAGTAGTTATATATTAATTAATCGATTGTTTAATTTATTTATACCTTTCATCAAAGTTAGTAGTTGCGGCTATGTTAACTATAACATCTGTTTGATTGCAAATATGATCTTTCAGAATGGAGTCATTCAAATCCAAGTCCTCTCTAGAAATATCTCCAGGCACCACTCTCAGCTTTTCTGATACAAAGGAATTGAAGTTGGCACCAAGAGTTTCCTTCAGCAATTTGAACAACTCCTTCCCTATGATCTACATATATATAACAATAATAGTGATATGAGATCGAGGTTAGTGTATGTGTGTATTGCTTGCTCTGCTTTAAAATTTGAGAGAAAGCAAGAACAACCTCATGATGCAAGCGATGAGTGGCAGATTCAATATCTGTGGCTCTCAAAAGAAGATATAATCTCTTCACATTTGGCTGGGATCGCAGTATCTTCTCCACAAAAACTGTAACATAATTCACTTTGAATAACATAATTCATGCTAATTAGAGCAGAATAACTAAGCAGACTCATCAAAATTCAAATAGTACTTTTAGCAATGAAGCCAGTGGCACCAGTGACTAGAATGGTCTTGTCTTGAAGGAACTGCAATATGCTTCCTAACTCCATTGAATATAAACTATGGTGAACTGATCTAAAAATGGAAACTACCTTTGCGCATAAATATACAGAGACAATTATATAGGTGATATTTTTGTGTATCTCTTTTTTTTTTTTTTAATAATGAAAATTTGTCTGATCTTTTGGTAGCATCGATGTAATGTATATATCCACATATTCATTTCAATCGGTTCTTATCAAAATATTTATAAACCGCCTACTAAATTAAATGACCCCTCAAGTTTGCATCAATATTCTTCACATAAATAGTATACTATATACCTATTCCAAGACCAGAACTATAAAATAAATAATTTCTGGATGTATGTTTTTTGTTAGCTTTTTAGTTAATATATACTAACTTAGAATGTTTAATTTCACTCTAGGCATTTCGGTAGTTACATTATTATTATTATGAACATATAATAATAGTCACTGCTACTCAAACTTGGATTCAGTGCCATCTCCATTTTAGCACCTCTTAAATGCATGTATGTATGTGAACATATAAAAGTAGTTGGCAAGTTGCATTATTTAACTGTAATAATAAATGAGAATAAATAAATAAATAAAAAATAGTGAAATACCATATTAATAGCATGATGATACCCAAAAGCATAGTACAGTTTCAATGTTTTCAAACTTATTTGGCAGGTAGCTAGCTTATACCAGAAGTTACATAATACACTGCCTTTGATTAACAAATACATAACATACACTTGGATTTAATCACTCTAGCACAAATTTGAACTTACATATATAACACTATATATATATACCAGCTCAATTAATCACTTTAATTTGATCTTTTTTATTGGATAGTAGAAATGAATTGTTCACTTGAAAATGTACTTGACGATGCCTGGGATATGAGTGTTCATAAAGTAATCATCCCAATTGATGACTTTAGGATCAAAGTAAAACAAATCTGTCTCTACCCCTCCTTGTGTTGCAGCCACTCTCAGCTTCTCTGTGTTCATATCATCAAATCTGCATCCCATAACACATTTAATTAATTTTCCCTCTTAGCTTATATCTATTACTATTAAGTATTAATCAATAATGAGTAGTGTTAGGAAGAAGCAATACTTACATGCCATTGAAGAACAAGTAAGGCCTATAAAGCTCCACCAACCTCATCACAATTTGGATCTTCCTATTCAGTTCTTGATATGTTCCCTGAAAATACTTGCAAAATGCTGAATTTGCCAGTTCAAGTCCCTATGAATGAAATTGAAAAAAAAAAAAAATTAAGAATTATTACTTCTTACAATTGTTAGTATATATAATAAAAGTTGAGTGATTGAGATGATGATGATGATGAACCTTTAACCAAAAGAGGTAGTGAATGAACATATATCTGCGGAAGCTAGCCATGTTGGTGAAGACAGTAACTTTGCCAACCTTAACAGGTGTTCCATCTTTGTTAATCCAAGGCTTTGCAGTGAAATACCTTAATCCATAGTCTTGGAGATTAGTGTATCTAACAGGGTTTCTAACAGAGGAACCAACATGGTATATGTTATCACTTGGATGATGTGCATGGGCCACCATGGCCACTAGTATTGCATTCACCACCATGTCTCCAGGTATCTGCACCTTCAAATAACATGTTACATATTTTGGACAATATAATATTGGTAATCCTACATATACTATCTGTACATACTATTTTTAGCATAGAAAAATGTAAATATATATTAGCACAAAAATTTTATTTTTTTATGCTAATTTTTACATTTTTTCATGCTAAAAATATACATATGAAGGTATACAGTGATATACGTAGATTAATTCATATGCAATAGGAAATAAGTCAGGTACACCCTGAAGTACCAAATTCCAGGATTTACAATCATTGATTGAATGTTATAAACGTTTAAATATTAGAATCAATGGTTATAAATTCCAAAGTTTGGTACTCCAAGATGTTCCTAACTTTCTTTGTATATTATATAGCTTCATGTGCATGGCAGCAACTAATTAACTCACCACATCCACAACTCCATTGATGTTTCCAAGGAAGCATGTTAGTTTTCCTTTTCCATAAGCAACACCTAAACTGTCAATTGTTCTGTAACATGCACAGAATTGAAAGATCAATTCATGTTACTTCTTTTCTTTAATGTATTATTATTTATTATTTATTATACTTTTTTTTTTGGTTTAATTACCTTACACCTTCAACCCAACCAGGAAAAGGTTCTTTGAATGTACTAGTAACAATGGCAGGACGCAAAATAACAGTGGAGATAGTTCCTTTCATTTGTTCTACAAGCATCTCTGCTATTGCCTTTGTAAATACGTATGTGTTTGGCCAGCCATACACCTTTGCCCTGCTCAATCGTATCAAATATAGTAATTATTACAAGTCTCGAGTCTAAGGAAAAAAATATAAACTCTTAAAAATTTAAAGTGTGACATTCAATTTTGATTTGCTGCTGCATGCTTATTAAATAAACAAACAATATGGAAAAGATTACAATTAATATATATTTTAAATGAGTAAAGTTAGGTAACTAACGTTAGGAACCAATAGAGAGAGAAATAGTAACGGATAAAATAGAAAAAAAAAAAAAATAATATTAACTATATATTGTATTTTTAATATTAATTACTAAATTTTTTTCATTTTAAAAACTTTAATAAAATGTATATGTGGCCGTCCATATGAGGGGCGGACGGGAAAAATCTCTTTCCATTCCATCTGTTTTTGTCTTTTTGTACATTTGACCTTTTAAAGATGCTTGCTTTTCAAGAAGTAACAACCGAAAGAAAACAAATTAGTGGAAAGAAACCCTAAAGAGTAAACGCATATAAACGTCTGTCCTATAATATATGCCTCCTAATCACACCCACAAAAAGAATATATGCCTCCTAATTAATGCACTAAAGTGGCTAATTCATCATGATTATAATAAAAACATATTTCTAAGAAAATGATAATAGGGGAAAAAAGTGCATGATTTAGATTGCTGAATGTATGAGGGAATCTGCCCCAATAGGTCAATAATAAACAATTACACTGTATGTATGTATATATGTTAGATATATCTATTCTAATAAAAATAATTTTTTTTTTTGTTGTGATTTAATTTTTTGTGTTAAATTTTATTATTTTTATATTCAAATTTTTTATACTAAATTTCATTACTTTTATATTTAACGTATAGATTTATTAATGCACTATTTCTGTGTTATACATAATTATTTATATATTGTATTTATGTATTTTATAAAAAAAATTTCATAATATTTACATCTTTCATATTATAAATAAAATGTATTACTGTAATTATATTACTAAAATAGATATATAATTAATTAATTATAAAATAAAATAATTATCTAATTCAAATGTCATTTAATTAAATAAATATATATAAATATGTTGATAATAATATATGTATTATTGTATATTTTCATATACACTATTTTTAATATAAAAAATATAAATATCAATAAAAAAATATTAATATTTACACGTAGATTAATTCTAAATTTATACTTCCTCATTTAGTAGAGAAATTTTCTTTTTGGGAGTGACATTTTTGTAATTATAAAATAATCAAAGTTAATTAAAGGTGTGTAGGGTGGGTAGGCCGTAGGTAGATATGATGTTTCCCTTTCTTGTGGTTTTACAAAGTCTATGAGGACACGTATCCATTTCTATTGGTAATTAATTAAAGTGTGCCGTACTCATATATTTCTCAACCACATATATTTAATATTTTATAACCAATTTCGTACAGCCCTGTTTGCCCAACTTTATAAAATTAATTTGGTTGGTTTATTATCAATTCAAATTTTTATATAATAAATATTTTAAACATTTAACTATTCTGTATTTTAAAGACATGTTTTAAGAATATAATCGTAAGAACTTTTTAATATTTAATATTTTTAATGTATTAAAAATATAAAAAATATTCTTAATAAATTTTAGTAAAATATTTTTTATGATACTTTTTGTTTCAAATTATTATCGTAAATAATCAATGAACATGCTAAAGTTAATTAATCACCACTTCAGGAGGGTGAGGTGGGGAACGTAACCCGTGACTCTCTAAAAGATCGAAATAAATAATACTACTATATACACTATTTATAAGTAATAATGGACTAATGGACCACTAATTTATGACATTTTAAGAGCAACAACCAAACTTCTTAATTACACTAATAGATATGAACTAACTAAAAACATATTTTTGTTTAAAAAAAATGCTAAGTAAAAAATAATCAAATTAAAAATGAAATAACTTATAATTTTTAAAAAATGTTTTAGAGAAATTAAATGGTATGTATGATGAAAACTAACCTGGTAATACCCAAGTCCTTCATGGCGATCTTGATTTCATTATGAGTTGCACCTTGCTTTTGTAGGTCATCTAATTTGTCACGCACAATTTTCTTTTCAGCATCGATGTCTAATGCTGGTACTTCATTGAAGTGATATGGTTTCTCTAATATCACCCCACCTCTCTCACCACACACATAAGCTGATTCATACATACACATATCAAATCATCATCATTAGCCTTAATCAATTTTGATCTTATTTATGGGATCGGATTATATCATATGTGTATATACCTTTTCTACCTACCACTAAGTTTATATATAATTAGTAATAATAACGACATGCATTAATTAATTATTAATGAATATATATACTAATTAATTACCTGTTGATACATGCACTAGTACTTTCAGCTTGATACATTGTTTAGCGAAGTTAATAACATGCTTAACTCCAAACACATTTAGATCCAACGCTATGTCATATCTGCATTTTTAATAAATAATGTTTAATTTCCGCCCAAAAAAGGAGACGACTAAACTGGAACAAAAGGAAATAAAGATTATTTCGTAGGTAGAATAATAATAATAATATTAATAATAATAATAATAAATTAATAATTATTATACCTTTCATCAAAGTTAGTGGTTGCAGCCAAATTAACAATAACATCAACTTGGTTGGAAATCTCTTCCTTTAAGATTGAATCCTTCAAACCCAAGTCCTCATAACAAATATCCCCAGGAAACACACTCAACTTTCCTGATATAAAGGACTTAAAATTTGCACCTTGCTTTTCTTTTAGCAAATTAAACAAGTCCGTCCCTAAGATCTGCATGCAAAATTAAACACATATATCATTTAATTAGGATTTATGTCGTATAATAAGCTTAATTAATATATTGATATAATAAGAAAACTAATAATTTACTATCCAAAAAAAAAGAAAACTAATAATAATTCCGCACTTTATTATAATTAATTGAATAATGATAGGGGGACATTTTTTATGAGCCTAACAATTTTTTATTTTGGCCTTATTTTCTTATTTGACGTTGTTAGTCAATTTTCTTTTCTTTTTTTTTCACGTTAAAAAAATGTTAGTCTTATTTGATCTACTAATTAAAAAATATTTAACAAAAATTATTATTTGTTTAGCATTATTGGCTTTCATGCATAAAGAAAAAAGTTATATGTATGATGTCCATGCACCTCATTGTTCAAGCGATGAGTGGCAGATTTAGCATCTGCGGCTCTCAAGAGAAGAAAAACCTTCTTAATATTTGGTTGAACCCTCAGCACCTTCTCCAAAAAAACTGAAACATATATATATATACAACCAAATAAAGACATATCATCATCAATAATTAATTCATCACAAATATATATAAAAATGGAAAAAAAGAATTATATATAGGGAGACAGAGAAGAGGATGCATATATACTTTTGGCTAGAAATCCTGTGGCTCCAACAACCAAAATGGTCTTGTCCTGAAGAAAGTTGAGCACACTTCCAATCTCCATTGAAGAAAGAGCTAAGTTTAAGGTATATGAAGAGAAGGGCAGAGAAATTAACCAAAAATTAAGTATAGTAGCTTGGCTTATTTTGCATATAAGAATAGAATATAGTGTGTTTTGTGGTGAAGTAGAGTGGACTATGCCAGCCATTTGATATAAGTAGAGAAATTAAAACAATAATAAATAGAGCAATTAATTATTAGATAGGGGCCGGGAGTGCATGTGTAAGCCCCTATGCTGTTTTGGATAGTGAAGTACAACACTATAATTTTATTTATTTTTTAATTCTACAATCATGTAATACATTAAAATTAGCTACAAATATAAAATATATATTAAAATAAAATATATAATTGAGACTGATTTTATTGTATTTTTGTCATTTTTCAAATAAAAAGTTATTTTAAATAATTTAAAGCGAAATCATTTAATAAATTTATTACGCTGCGTTGCTATATATATGAACGGTACTCCTAAATTCATTTTAAAAATTAAAAAAATAAAAACTTTGTATCTGTGTATGTAATATAAAATCACTTTTTAAAAAAATTTATACTAATAGAAGAAGTTAAATGAATAATTATATTTATATATATAATAACAAAGATTTTTTAATTATTAAAAAAGAAGGAGGGGGGAGGTAATAATAAGTCACCAACTATATCGGTGAAGTTCTTTTGGTGACTAACTATAACGGTGAAGTTGTTGTTGGAAACTTTATTTACAAGCATTAAAATAAATATAAATAAATTAATAGTTTTATCACGACGAACAAAAGATTTTACCAAATTGATTATTGTCTGAAACAAAATATTTTGTTATTAAAATACATCACTTAATTGAGACATTTAATTTATGATTTATACAGTAGTATTCTAATAATATTATTAACAGTGCATATAATTAATACATTTTATAGAGCAAAAAATTCTTTAAAAATTCGTCCACTCAAATGTCATTATATGCTGGATTGTAGGTCAATAATAGAGGTTAGCTGCTGTTGTAACTTGTAATTGAACTACTTTTTGTGATCAATCTTGTCATCACGAAAATATCATTGTTAGTTTCTTCCTATGAACCACATGCACATTTATAAATTGCCATGTCAACGTGATGGATACCTTACGGATATTTTGTGTTATATGTTTTGAGCTGAACATATTTTATTATTTGATGTGTCGCTGTGTTGCATGAGGTGCGGATCTTACTTCATAGGTTTCTTCCCTCTACACTGTGTACTATAGTTCATTCGTTGTGTATCATCCAACGACCATGTTTCTCAAATTATATATATGATTTCGATCGTTTTGTAAGGATTATACTCTAACCTAACGTGCGTAACCCTACACAAGTAAGCTAGCGACAGTGATTTAACTAATATCATAATAATTAAAGAACAAATAATGCATCCTAAATGGTCCATGTATTTGATGAGTGTAACACATTGTGTATGTATAAGTATATATCAATTACAGAACTAGCAAACTTTTTGTGGTACTTAAATATTTTATTCCAAAATAGGCAAATATGAGTGGAAATGTAATTAATATTAGAAACATATGTAATAATTTAAAATAATTTCATTAACTTAATATTTATAAGAAAAATTGTAGTGGCTAAATCTTATTTTTTAATCAACACTAACAAAATCTTCCCCCTTATATATATATATATATATATATATATATATATATATATATATATATATATATATATATATT
>JASCZI010241700.1:113973-125503 GCA_036250425.1 Stylosanthes scabra
TGAATTTAAACATAAATTTGTGGCACAGATAGCAAGTTCATAACCTCCCGCCTGCCGCACAAACACAATACACGAAAGAATCATATAATTAATATGCCAATAAATTAGCCAATTTTGTTAGGAAGAAAATAATTATTATATATAGAAAATAAATTATATAAAAGGATTATATAATATAAAAAATATTAACTAAAAAAATATTTTATTGTTAAGTTTACTTTAAAATGTGTTTCAGTAGTTAAATATATTATTTCTTTAATATTAACTATCAAAATTTTCTCTAATTAAAAATGTTGGCACTTAGCTTTTATGAATGAGACAGCGAAATTACTTAGCATCTTAATCGAGTTTGAAAGTGGGTCAAGTCGTGGTAGACCCTATTAGGGACGAGATGGAAGCTCACTTAATTACTTAACCATAGATTAGCGGTGATAAATAAAATCGTACTACCTCCTCATAGTCATTAGCGGTGGAAATAGAATCGGATTATCTCCTCTTTTTTCTCCCTTTCAATCTTCAAAAGAAGTTTCTGAAAATTAAATTAGTTTTTCTTTGCACCAGGATATCCATCGCATCGAAAGTCTAATGATTAATCTCTTGGGTACTGCAAAAATAAAGTGAGCGACCTTTTTAAGTAAACTCTCTCCATTCCCAGAGAGATGATTAAGAAACATAAAGCCTCGTCCATCTGTGCTAGTTTGCGTTGGTGGAAATTAAATTAGTTAGGAACCAAATACCATTCAATAAACATTTAAATTTCGATATATATATATATATATATTCAATTGGTTCTGAGGGTTCCTATGAGAAAACATAGACTGTATTCTTTCAATTTTGAATTTCAACTTCAATTTGTGTTTGTCATCTAAAATCAATTTGCATGTTATTATCATCAAGGTCAAACATGTAATTTTAAGTAGTCACCAGTAAACCATCACGTTAATTACGTATATCATCATCATCATATCATATAATAATGCAAATGACACACTATAATTAATCAACTGGATTTACTTAATTACTTATAATGGTGATGCATCATAAATGCTTCATATCAACAAATTAAATTAAAACGGTATAAGTAATTAAGTATCAACTATGGCGCCAACAAAAGTTGGCACGTTATATTAATACAAAATTGTCACAACTCACAACTCAATACCAATAATAGTCTTGGCATAAGATTTAAATTCTTCTAGAATGAGAATACTAAAAGGAAAAAGAGCACAATTATTCTTAAATTAAAGTAACGAAGCGCATTCATAATAAAAATTACAATATTATTAATGCTTAATAGTTTATTTTATTATTTTATAACTTTTTTCATCTTAAGAGATTTTTTTCTTTGGCATAATAAACAATGCAAGTTTGTTCATCATGTTAAGTAGTTTAAATTATTTTTAAAAGTTATTAAGTACACGCACTAAGACCAAATAATAATTTTTGTATTAATGTGTTATTTGAATAACAAGTTCATATAGATCAAAATTTTAATAAGTTGGTGGAGAGGATATATATATATATGTTAGAGTAAATGTTGCTTAGTAGTTACTGGTTTACAATGCAATATTTTAGATTTTGATTAATTGGTAGAAATTAGGAAGAAGAGGATACCCAAACAATAATTGAAACTCGCGTGTTCCAAGAACTTTATATTTGATGATCTTCAACACGCTATATATGTTATGTATAGATATAGATAATAAGAAATAATATTAATATAAGTTTTGGTTATTGATTGTGAATTAAATCTGAGAGGTCTTTGAAGCATGTGCCTAAGTTATAGGGAGGTCCTCCAATATCTAATTAGACAACGATAGGTTTTAATTAGCATTTTAAAATGAAAAAAAAAAGTTATTTTAATATATTTAATGTATAAAAAAATTTAAAATTTTATATTTAATTTATATATGTTTAATTTTTTTTATAAAATCCTTTTAAAAATATATTTTATCAAATAGTTCTTAGTTCACTTATATATCAATTTAAACTTTTATTAGATTACATCAAATTAAATAAAATTATAACTCCTAATATATATATTAATTAATGCTAACTCTAGTGTGAATATCTTCTTGAGAAGCCAATTAGCCCAATACTATTAATTAATAAAATAAAAAGACACTAATCAACGCGTCAAAGAAATTAGATGCGTATGGTTTAACCACCGGATTAAATAAAACAAGGAGATTTATTAGGTGGTGAAATTATCCAATAATTTTTTAAGGTTTCAAGTGTTATCTCTAAAATGAAAGAGATATAAATATATATTAAAAATAATCACAGCCACATATTTAAAATCTTTTTTCATAATCTTTAAAAAATTATTAGATACTTTCATCACCATAAACAAAATCATAAAAAAAAAATAATGAATAAAAGAACCACAGCCACAAGAAAGTCCTTAAAGTCAATTTCTTTTGAAGGGGAGTAAAGATGAATATCATTTCTTCATGATTTTGTACTACTTTGACAATACACCACAGTTCTTGGCTTCTTGTTCCTCAATCATTTTTGTTCTTAGCAAAAAGCAAATAATTTGATACAGTACTCTACAGCCAAAAGCTTGGACCAACCAACAAATCATCGTGTGCATCCCCTTTTTAAAAAATAAATAAAAAATTAGAGTTTTGATAAAAATAATCATCAATTTTATTAATAATAAAAATATTTATCATTTTTTAAAAAATCTGATAAAAATATATTTTTTAAAATACTTAAAATTGAACACTTTCTAAGTTGTTTTCGTCAAATTTTTAAATTTTCAGAAAATAACATTAGTGGTTAACTCTAAAAAATAAATAACTTTTCGGAATTCTTATATAAAATTATTTTGCATTATGAGCTATATTTTTTCCCCAAAAATACTTATTTTCATATCCATGTAATAATTAATTGATTTATTACCAAATATTTATTGAAGAATAAATGATTTCTTAAAATTTTCTTTTTTTAAAAAAATTATACTAATAGTTCTAACTCAATCAGTATCATACTAATATTTTAATAATAAATTTGACTTGGTTTGATATTCAATCTAAACAAATATCAACTTATAATTTAACTTTCTACATGCAACATCCCTAAAACAAATATACAGTAGGCGGATGGAAATATAGAGTACATAGAGTTTTATTAACAAAAAAGTCTATCAAAATTTCATATACATAACAAAAAATATTTTAAATATTAAATTGATTTCATTTCATTTTTTTAGTTTGCCAATATCTCATCACTCAACCTAATCGATAATTCATATACATAACAAAAGATATTTTAAATATTAAATTGATTTCATTTATTTTTTTAGTTTGCCAATATCTCATCACTCCACGGATCGATAGCTGATACTTTACGGATATAAGCTTCATTTAAGAGTTTGAAGTGAGTCCTTCTCATTTATACAAAGCCACGAGCTACATATGACCCTCACTCCTCAAACTAAACAACGGTCCTTCTTTCTCCCTTTTGAAATTGGTGTGTCTTACTCCCACCTAGTTGGGTGTGTCATGGTGAACAATAATTAGTTTATAATCAGTAAAGTATATATAAGGTTCTTTGTTTTTGAAGAGATATAAGGTTCTTGGAGTGAGACACTATCACATTCACATACAATTCACGCTGCTAAAAGACTAAAACCCCCATTTTTTGTGTACCCTCACATTGCACATCACCCGTTTGATCAAATTCCCCTGAGGACCTTAGAGACCATAACCACTTGCATTTTCATTATTCTCAGCAATCACCGATCCCAAGAGGCTACTCAGCCTTTTCATGGCCATTTGTCGTTCTGCTTTGGCCTCTAATGCTTCCACCATTTCTTGTGTTCTCAAGGTTTGTACTACCTCCTTCCATGGCAGGGTTGGACTTTTAAACCATTTTAGTGTTGGAACTTCCTTTGTTGATATGTACATGAATACTGAGTATGTTAGCGATGGGAAGAGAGTTTTTGATAAGATGGGTCAGCTGAATGTATCGTCATGGATTTCCTTGCTCGCCAAATATTCACGGAATGGGCTCGACCGTCAAATGCAATGTGAGGGATATTGGCCTGATCAATGTACAATTTCTACCATGATTGCAACCTTGGCCAATGAAGGTGAGATTAGCATAGGAGTTCAAGTTCATGCCATGGTTATAAAGCATGGTTTTGTGACAATGACCGCTGTGAGTAATTCTTTGATTAATATGTATTCAAAGTCAAGGATGTTTAGTGATGCTAAAGCTATCTTTGATGATTTGGAGAATAAGGATTCGGTTTCTTGGAATAGTATCATTGCAGGACATGTGATGAATAGACAGGATTCAGAAGCATTGGAAACTTTTAATCAAATGCAACTTGCAGGGGCTAAGCCTACTTACTTGACATTTTCAACTGTCATCAAGTTATGTGCTAGTCTTAGAAAATTGGAATTAGTAAGAATGATGCACTGTAGGGTTCTGAAGAGTGGGTTTTCCGCTCACCAAAATGTCACAACTGCACTGATGGTTGCATTGAGTAAGTGTAAAGAGATGGATGATGCCTTTAATGTATTTTCCTTGATGCAAGGAGGTCGAGATGTGGTGTCATGGACTGCTATGGTTACTGGGTACTTGCAGAATGGTCGACCTGATCGTGCTGTGGATTTATTCTCTCAGATGAGGAAGGAAGGTGTTAAACCAAATCATTTCACGTATTCTGCCATCCTTACTGTGCAACATGCTGTTTTCATTTCTCAAATACATGCAGAAGTTATCAAAACCAATTACGAGAATTCATCTTCAGTAGGAACTGCTCTTTTAGATGCTTTTGTTAAGATGGGAAGTATTAATGATGCTAGAAAAGTTTTCGATCAAATTGAAGTGAAGGACATAATAGCATGGTCAGCCATGCTAGTGGGATATACACATACAGGAGAAACCGAAGAAGCTGTCAAAACCTTCCTCCAATTGACGAGGGAGGGGATTATACCAAACGAGTATACCTTTTCCAGCATCATCAATGCCTGTGCTGCTCCCATGGCTGCGGTAGAACAGGGAAAACAATTCCATGCCTGTGCAATTAAAATGAGATTAAATAATGCTTTGTGCGTAAGTAGTGCTCTTGTTACCATGTATGCAAAGAGAGGCAATATTGAGAGTGCACATGAGGTTTTCAAAAGGCAGAAGGAGAGAGACCTGGTTTCATGGAACTCAATGATATCAGGATATGCTCAACATGGTCAGGCCAATAAAGCTTTAGAGGTATTTGAGAAGATGCAAAAACAAAATATGGAAATGGATGTTGTAACATTTGTTGGAGTCATTTCTGCTTGCACTCATGCCGGCCTAGTGGACAAGGGTGAAAAGTACTTCAATCTAATGATTAATGATCATCACATTAGTCCAACAGTGGAGCACTACTCTTGCATGATTGATCTATATAGCCGTGCAGGGAGGCTGGAGAAAGCCATCGAAACCATAAATGGGATGCCATTTAGCCCTGGTGCAACCATTTGGCGAACTCTTTTGGCAGCTGCTCGAGTACACCGCAATATAGAGCTAGGAAAACTTGCAGCTGAAAAGCTTATTTCACTTCAGCCGCAGCACTCAGCAGCGTACGTTCTGCTATCCAATATGTATGCTGAAGCAGGAAATTGGCAAGAAAGAGCTAATGTGAGGAGGCTAATGGACAGGAGAAAAGTGAAAAAAGAACCTGGCTATAGCTGGATTGAGGTAAAAAACAAGACCTATTCATTCTTGGCTGGCGACACATCCCATCCTATGTCAGACAACATTTACTCGAAACTCTCAGAGTTGATTATCCGTTTGAGGGACGCAGGTTATCAGCCTGATACAAACTATGTTTTCCATGATGTTGAAGATGAACAAAAAGAAGCTGTTCTTTCGCACCATAGTGAAAGGTTGGCCATTGCTTTTGGTTTAATATCAACAAATCCGGGAATTCCACTCCAGATTGTGAAGAACCTTAGGGTCTGTGTAGATTGTCACAACTTCATTAAGTTAGTATCACTCATTGAACAGAGATATATTGTTGTTAGGGACTCAAACCGGTTTCACCACTTCAAAGACGGCGTGTGCACATGTGGGGATTACTGGTGAGTTTTTGGTTTATATGTTTGATTATCTGTTTCAAAAATTCTTTTATAGATTCTTCCTTTGTTTGTCAAAAATTTATGAAGCTTTTCAGCAAAGCCTAGTAAGTAATTTCTCATGGGAAGTTTCATGCTAAGAGTTCCATAGGAAGTGAAGTATAAAGTTCAGAAAGACCACTATAGATATTATTCAACATTAGAAACTGAAACCAACAGAAAACATACGATCCATACATTCATCTGCCAACAAAGCATAAGTTGCCACCAAAAACAACCATAACCAAATAAATTACATTATATATCAATACATTTGAAGTTTAAGGTAAACTTCCACCATCAAAATTAACCTTCCACTCCGAACTCCTTGGTAAATCTTTCATGAGCCTCGCAGTCGGCTTTGCTTACTGTAGGTCTTTTGCCAGCAAGTATCTTCTCAAAATCTGTTCTGGTAACTGGGGGTGGAAGGATCTGCATAGTTTTTAAAAACCGGTAAGCAAGTAATACATATAAGATGCTAGTCTAAGAACACTATCATCAATATCTTAAGAATCTTGAATACCTTAGAAGAAAGTCCTTTTGAAGCAAGCTCTTGCATTGTAACTTGCACAGCACCTTGTTGCTCCCTCAGGATTCTGATAGAAGAACATGGCATCTTGGGTTTTCCGAAGAGGTTCCAATAAAACATCCTCCACCTGAAGAAGTCCAAAAACTTGAAATTCATTGAAGTTCACCAAAACCAGTTATGTTATCATATAGAAGTTGAACTTACACAGATAGATATATCTGAACCAGAAAACCCTTCTGTCCTGCTAGCCAAGTATTCAAAATCAATCTGTCAAGTTATAAGGAATATCTCCTAAATGCACCTGTTTATCAAGCCACCAAAATGCATAGTAAAAACCATTTTCTAGGTTTATGTAACCTAATGAAATCTATCTAACATTCATTCAATAATCTTGCTCATTGCTCTTGCCTTGAACATGTGTTGGCGAGCCTTCAAATCTGGTAACGGAATGTATATAAGTTTATCAAACCGCCGCCTTATTGGCTGCAATTACAAACTGATCAGATAAAACAACATTGTATTGACTCTATATGAGATCACATAAACTTTGCTGTTCTTGTCTCACCTGGTCTAAAGCATAGGGTGCATTTGTTGCTGCAAGAACCAGAATTTTCTGATCACTGTGTCCTACATCCTACAATAATATAATATGAAGTGGATTTATCATCACTGAATTGTGGCCTATTAACGTTAACACCCTTGACTTGTTGTCATGTATAATGAAATTAAAGTGTAAACTAGTAAGCTAATTAGTAATTGGAAAATTCTATGAAGACATTTAAGTGTCTTCTAGTAAGGATTTTGCCATATTTAAAAGTTAATATCTCTCATAATGATAGCATTAATTACACATCAGATTTTAATAGCACAAATTAATGGTCAAGATTCAATCAAGGCATCTATCTTCACTAGAAGACACTTTAGTGTCTTCACCATAGACCTTCCCTTAGTAATTACTAGTTTAATACCATGAAACTATTACCTGCATATGTACGAGAAGTTCTGTTTTAATTTGTGTTGAAGCTTCATTCTCATTCCCTTCTCCATAAAGGGAATCTATTTCATCAACCAAAATGATAGAAAGAACATTTTCTCGAGCTGTTTGGAAAAGGCTTGAAATCAGCTTTGCACTTTCACTCTTCCATTTTGATTTTTGGTCTGATGAAGAAACACTGACTAAAAAAAAAATTTCAAAGGTTAAAAATGTAGGCAATATTAATACCTTAAAGGAAAAAACATGTTATGCTCAAAAGATACATAGGCAAATGTAAAGATTTTCTCTGTAATATCAAATATGGAAGATTCTTTAACAGGTAGGTTTCTAGAACCTGTAAACTCTGTTCTGCTCTCAAAAGATAGAATATATAAACTTACCTGAATAATGTAAAGTCAGCTTCAGTTGCAACAGCCTTAGCCAAATATGATTTCCCTGCATCAGGTGGTCCATACATCAAAAATGTTTTCTTCTGTTGTCCTTTACCTATATGACATTGTTACAAAGACATTTATACCCGTAAATACATAAATTAGCATTTTGTAAATATGAAACATATGCCGTTCATACAAAATTTGCATGCAACATTATTATTGTTTTGCAGCTAAGCTAATTTTAACTTTTCAACTCTTAAAATGACACATATTATCTTGTAATTAGACGCTAAACCAACCAGTAAAGAACTGAGGGAACTTCAAAGGCAAAATTACAGCTTCCTGAAAGGCCTGCTTAGCTCTCTCCAACCCTGCCACGTCACTCCACTTCACATTGGGCTTTTCCCTTCTGATCACCGAGTTCAGGGAAGCCCTGCTACCACCGGGCTTGGCGACGCATTCATATAAAGAGGGAACGCTTTTGCATAGTTTCCGGCATTGTCTTCTTGCACTGCTTGTTTCACGTACTCTATTGCTTGCTCCTTGAAAAAACCATAGCTATACATCTTTTCTTCTTCTTTCGGAACTTGCCAAAAGGGAACACTCAGTGAAGGTTCTGCCCCTTGGAGTTGACCCCATTTTTCGCTCGGGAGTTTGGACTAAATAGGAATAAGATGCATTTTGACTTTTATTTATTTTATGGCGGTTATTTGTTTAAAGGTTTTTGATAAGAACGAAGACGTGATAGTAATATAAAACGCACGAATATGGCACCAACAACTAAACTAGGGTAAGAAAAGGGTTGGGTAGTTGACTTGAAAGAATAAGACAACAGGGTGGAGTAACATTATTCTGTAGCTCGAAAAGAGAAGCTGCAAAAGAATGCACTTTGTTTATGCAACGAGTTATGATATTACACTGATTTATGATAAGACAGAGTTTAGTGTAGCATATCCACTGAACACTCCAGAGCCTATGATTACTCTCAAGTTTTGTGAACCCGCCATTATTGCAAGCTAACATGCTCAACAAGCATAAGGATTTTTTTTTCTTTTTCAGATTTACTTATACACAATTTAGGAGACAATTAGCATCCACCTTAGATTGAATGGAAGAAAAACAAAAAAGGTATCCACATTTATAAATCCATCTTTCATAAGAAAAGGGGACTACAAATCCCCAAAAATAGTCATTTCACTTGCTTCGACAGCCGAATAAATTACAAAGCATCACAATACACATTAGACGAGAAAGTGCACCATCAAAATCAACCTTCCTCTCCGAACTCTTTAGTGAATCTTTCATGAACATCAAGGTCAGCTTTGCTTACTGTAGGTCTCTGCCTAGCAAGTACCTTCTCAAAATCTGTTCTCGTAATTGGTGGTGGAAGGATCTGCATAAGGGTTTATAAAAAACGTAAGAATTTACCCACATGAAGTAAGGATACATATACAATCATAGTCTGAAAACATAAAATTCAACTTCTTCAAACTCCGGGCATAAATAAAATTTCTTACAATCCTACTATCATCATTCATCAATATCTTCATAACTTTCAATACCTTAGAAGCAAGTCCTTTTGCAGCAAGGTCCTGCATGGTGGTTTGTACAGCACCTGGTTGCTTTGGTCCACAAGGGACCCACATGCCTTCTGGATTCTTATAGAAGAACATGGCATCTTGGGTTTTGCGAACCGGTTCAAATAAAACATCCTTTACCTGAAAGTCCAAAACTTGTTACTTGAAATGCATCTAAGATTGCTAAACTAGTTATTTCATATCAATATCAAAATCAAACTTACACAGACAGATATATCTGAACCAGAAAACCCATCAGTCCTGCTAGCCAAGTATTCAAAATCCTTTTCAGTCAAGTTGTTGGGTGTATCTCCAAGATGCACCTATTTAATTCACCAAGGCAGAAAAATGCATATTGAAACCGTTTGATATATATCGCTCAATAAAATTCATGTCATATGATAATCGTGTGTGTTGATCTTGCCTTGAACATGTGTTGGCGAGCCTTTAAATCTGGTAGTGGAATATATATGCGCTTATCAAATCGACGCCTTATTGCCTAGAATTAAAAAACAAGTAAAGACAACATTGTATCAACTATATGATATCACACAATGACATAAACCTAATTTTGCCTTACCTGGTCTAAGGCATAGGGTGTATTTGTCGCTGCAAGAACAAGAACTTTCTGATCATTGTGTCCTACACCCTACAATATAAAGTGGATAAACTGCATTTTTAATTGCAGACAGAGAGACATTCTAAGGCTCTGTTGGGTTTCATCCCAAGACGAAAATACGGAGACAAAAATAAATATATAGAGATGGAATCGTGTTTTGATGCAGTGAATAGAGACAAAATAATATATTTTTCTCTGACCCTGGACAAATCAAGGTAAAAAAAAATTCACTCTAGAACTTGAGACGGGGACAGATAAAAATTAATTTTTCTTTCCAAAACTATTCCCTTGAAATTTTCATAACCAAATATACCCTTTACATTTCTCAAACCTAATTTCAGAAATCACACCTCCCACAGTCCCACCTTTCCTCGACACCAAAAACTGCTGCGACGGGTCTACAACAAGTTCCAACACTGCTGCCACCACCCCACAGACACTTTAGCCACAACCTTGTTCCTCCATCACCAAAATCAGATTTGAATTGAAGAATGACGCAGATTAGGATCGGAAACCACCACAGCCGCATCCACCTTCCTCTACCAACCCCTTACCACCTCCTCCACCTGTTCTTCCCTCAATCTCTCTTTCTCAGCCCACTCCGCTTCTTCATCTCTGGGCTTTGATAGAAGTTACTGTAGCTTGCTTATTTTGATTTGTAACAATGCCTCTTGTCTTTGTAAGAAGTGGTGGTGGTGTGTTGGAGCAACAACTTGAAGGTGATAAGGGTAAAAATGTTATTTTGCAATTTTTTCTGTTTTGTATTCAACATTGTTTTCTGTTCTGTAACTAATGATAGTTCAGATGTTAATTTGTTATTGCACACTAGTGTGACTCGAAGAACAAAATATGAGCAAGCAGGAACAAGCATGAATTGGATCAGCCCCATTACACTATTCAACTACAATGACCTAGTATGATGAAACAAGAAAATTTTGGCCACCCCTAGTTAACTTATTTTCCAACGCAAAAATTAGAATGTAAGATGCATATCACTGAAATTGAGAAATGAATTGCGGTTTACTAGCACTAATCATTGTGCATAATGTAATTCAAGTGCTCTGTTTATTTACACATCCTCACCATGAAAGAATTACCTGCATTTGCACCAGAAGTTCTGTTTTAATTCGTCTAGAAGCTTCACTCTCATTGCCTTCTCCACGCTGACCACAAAGGGAATCTATTTCATCAATAAATATTATAGAAGGAGCACTTTCTCGAGCCATTTGGAAAAGGCTTGAAACCAACTTTTCACTTTCACCCATCCACTTTGAGACAAGGTCTGATGAAGAAATACTGGTGAAGAATTTAAGAATTTAGAAGTTAA
>JASCZI010241700.1:125513-136417 GCA_036250425.1 Stylosanthes scabra
CCAAGATTGATAACAAAACAAAAAAATATTTTTTAACTGAGTATCAAATATGTCCCAATGGAACAAAAACTTAGGGTCATGAAAAGGCCGAGAAAACTTGATGAATCAGAAGTGAATGGCAACTATGAACACATCACCTTCTAAAAAATGATATTCCAACAGGTATGAATCAACGTGTCATAACTGAAATTCTATATTTAAAATTATTCTTAAACCAAAAGGTATAAGATTTTAATTTTTATTTCTCATTTTTTTCACATCAAAACAGAAGGTTGAAACTGAATTCATTGAAGATGAAGGAAGTCGGTTATACTGATATTTTGTTCTTTTATGTTGTTACTGTAAATTTTTATGAAATTATTGTAACAAATACATATTTTATATGGTTATTGGAGGTACCATACACAACTATGATTACTAAAATCCTATCTTATACTAAATGGCAGGAATTATGTATTTGCAATTCAGGTTTTTAAATGGGTCTACAATATGCACGCTAAGCATAAATTGACATAAACTTACATTTTCACTAAATTAATATGAAGGCATCCTAATGATTTTCCCTGAATTTGGGAATTTCCATAACTGGTAGATTTCTCAAGAATATCAAATATACATTATATTCCAATCTTAAACAGGAGAATAAATAAATTTACCTGAAAAATGTAGAGTCAGCTTCTGTTGCAACAGCCTTAGCCAAATATGATTTACCTGTTCCAGGTGGTCCATACAACAAAAACGCCCGCCATGGTCGTCTTTTACCTGAAAGATACCAATAGGAGACATTTAATGAAAGGGCCTTAATGAAATTCCATATATATAATATTTAATGAATATGAATCATCTCCTATTCATTACAGAGTCTAAATCACGTTTTCAATCAGAGACATTGGGGCTGAAGAGCAGAGTTAGTAAAAAAGCTGGAAGTCTGAAATTTCAGAATGCTAATCCATTTACACTTCTTGATGTGTCAAGGATCTGAGAAGGTAAAATTGAAACGTATCGCATTTTGCTGTGACTTAGGTTCAAAATTCATATTCACACCATGTTATACTTCCCCTTTTTTCCTCCTACTCAACCAAGCAGACCCTTATTTCAAAAGTATCTGAACATGATTTCTGAACTAAAACTAAAAGCTCAGCAAAGAATAAACTTTATGGTGATCCTTAAACAATCAGAAACACCTAAAACATTAGTATATTTACATTAAAAGCACACTGAAATAACTAACCCCAAATCTAGATATCCCTAAATAAGAAGCTAGAAATAATAACAACGCTAGTGAAAACGGATAACGGTAAGTTCAATTCAACATTCACATAGCAATTCGTCTAAGCAGAAGCAAAATGATTTGACCAACCAGTAAAGAACTGAGGGAACTTGACAGGCAAAATCACAGCCTCCTGCAAGGCCTGCTTGGCGCTCTCCAATCCGGCAACATCATTCCACTTCACGTTGGGCTTCTCTCTTATGATAGCGGAGTTCAGTCCGGCCCGCAGCTTCGCCTGCTCTGGGTCTTCCCCATCCCCACCACCACCACCTTCCCCGCCCTTGGGCTTGGTCTTGGGCCTAGCGGCAACTGCAGCATCTCCGTTAGATGCACCGGGGCCAGGGCCTCCGTCGTCGAGGACAGCACGGATCTCCTCGGCACGGCGAAGGTACTCGGTGAACTTCTGGGTGATAGCTTCCCTGATCTTAGGGTTTTTCTCGTACTTGAGGTGGGTCTTGAAGTACTCCAAGGCGTTCATGTACAAAGGGAAGGCTTTGGCGTAGTTTCCGGCATTGTCTTCTTGCACCGCTTGTTTCACGTACTCTATTGCTTGCTCCTTGAAATTGCTATACATCTTCTTCTTATGCTACAATATGGCATATGGAGAAGGAAAGAAGAAGAAGAAGAAGGGGAAAAATCTGGAACTGAGAATTTTGATGAGGATTGGGGAAAACCCTAGAGATTCGACAAAGCCATGGAATTTTGATCGGATTTGGAATTGGAATTGGAATTGGGAGGTTTGAGGATCTACGTCATCGAGGTTCAGGTGAAGGGAAATGGAATCTGAAGAATTGTAGGGATGTGTTTGGATGAAGCGCGTTTCGATTAATTTCCAAAAGAAAAGGGATTACTGCTCTCTCACTGTGAACCTATTTTGGTCTTAATGGCTGCCTTTCTTGGTGCAACTTATTTTTTGAACATTGGGTTGGCAGAATTCAATTTGAGAATGAATTATAATACAATATACACAAATTTTATTTTCAGCCTAAAAGGGCCATTTCATCCTCTCATAAAGCCCAATATGCTTATTTAGGATATTTGGGCCTATGCAGAATGACGAAAGTTTTATTTTTGGGTCAAAGTAGCCTACCTTTCTAGAAGAGACAAATGTCCCAAAAAACATATAGAAAGAGAGTAGACACAATGCTGATAACCCAGCCCACAAATGAAACTACCAACTTGTACCCAAAAAATAATAATAATAAAAATGCAAAAAAAAAATAGTATAAAAAATAGTTATTTCATATTTTTAATTAAAATAAGGATTTACTTAAGTTACTAAATGAAAAAATTTGTAAGAAATATAAAAAAAAATTAAATATTTTTAATATATTTATTGAAGTAAAAAGTTTAAAACTTTTACTAATAATATCTTAAAATGTATTTAGCTAGAGTTGCAGAAGCAGTGTGGACCACGGAGCTCACTACTGCTCACCATAGTGAAATCATTCAGCTACGTGCAATTGGACTTGCAAGTTGCAATGGAGAAATGAATTAAAGTCTTCCAAGCTAGTTGTAGCATAGGAGCAGCGGATTAGTAGAATAGTAGTACAAGTGAAGAGAGATAGATGGTCCTGGAAAGTGGAAGAATAATACAGTAATAGTAGGCGTGTAAATTGGGGTTTAACAGGGTTGATATTTGACACATGAATGATGAGAATTCTAGGAACCATTTTCCGAGGCAGACGACATTCGACTTGTCAGCTTTCTCTCTATAGCTAATTAGCCATGCCACATGTGAATGTGATGTCAAACCTCAAACTCAAAGAAAGGATCAGGGCATCAGGGATCAGGCTCTCTTTTCTTTTCTATTTAATTATTTTTTAAAAAAATAAGGATTAAAACTTAAAAGGTTTTTTAAACCGAAGCACATGTATGAAATATGAATGAACGGCCTAGACTAGAAAAGCGTATGCGCTAAATCTGGTGGACTCCTTTCTATGCATATCCTGACGGCGCCTTATGTTTCAGTGTTTCACCGCCCACCTTTCTTCGGACGGTCCAAATTGGCCAACTACGTTTTCTAATTGTAATTAAAAATTCTTAATGATGAAAAATATCTTGGTAAAATAAACTAATAATTTAATTTTATGTTCATATTCGTTGTATTAAAAGGAACATTTGATAAGTACGATGACACTAATTCTAAAAAGTATTTACATATGTGTATAATATGAAAAGAAATTTTAATCAATTATATTTACATGTTAATATTTTATTGGTATTGATTTACAAAGCATTTTTTTTTCAATGTGTAGTTATTTATCGCCTTTTATAATTGTACAAGTCATTTAGTTACTTTGTGTAGTACTACTTACTAATAGATTAAGAATACAAAAATAATATGTATATAAAAAATTAGTTATATATTATGTATTTATATATTAATATATATTTTTTAATTATTTTAATATATATTTGTTATTTTAATATATGTATTTTATATAAATAATTATTTTTTAGTATACACTTAATATAATGGTTAGGAATAAATTTAGATAAATTATTAAATATATTAACCTATAAAATAATTTAAGTGTAAGTTATGTAATCGTATTTGAATGTATTTAAACATATTAAAAATATTTTTTATCAAATACAATCGAAAAACTCACAAATGACTAATAAATACGGTGTGCAGACAAAGTAATTTTACAAAATACTGCAAGATAAAATTGATAACTATATTTGTCGTATAACCAAAAAACATATTTTTCATTTATTATTCAAATGACGATGATTTGAAAAAGAAATATTTAGTTAGAAATTTTAAACTAAAAATGAATACTAACAAGTCCCTGATAATTACATCGAAAGACAACGAGGCCCCTGAAAAAAATACGCCATTCCCAGCCCCTAATGTTTCATTTATGAGACTTCATAGCATCTATTTTATTACATCATGAGGGGCTAAAATGTCACACGAGATAAAAATTAAGGACCGAAAAGTTTTACAAATAAAAAATAAAGACAGAAAAAGTGTATTTTTTTTATCAGAGACCTCATAATCCCTCGAGAATAATTATTAGGGCCGATTATTCACTCTTCTTTTAAATAAAAACATACATATTGATACTTTGATAATATATACAATACCACGTTCGGTGTTAACGGTGACATGTTCAAAAATTTTATTACGAGTTCAATGCTATTAAAAAAATAAGAGTTAGGCCCTCCATTACAGAGCCATTAGTCATTACTTGACTATATATATTTAAATATTTACCAAAAAGATTAGTCATTACTTGACTAAAATTCTTATTAAAATTAGTAATTACTATTGGAAACTATAATTACGTGGGGGAATTCACGGTATCGCATAAAATTCACAAGGTTGATTTATTTATTTCTAAATATTTAAGAAATAAATAATCAGAAGGTGAGAATTGACAACAAACAAAACCATAATAATTCGTTTGGAGAAAAAGAAGTAGCGTAGCTTAAACGGCTTCCAGAAGATACCGAATCATGGCCCCATACGCCTCACCTCATCTCCTTCGCAAGAGAGAGAAACAAGTTGCCCTCAATAACCACCCTTTTTGGCCGACGCGGATTATAAATTTCTAATAAATTATACACGCGGTTTGGTGCACAAAACAAAACCCAACGAACAAATCATAAAAGGAAAAAAAAAAAAAAAAGAAACAGTAATAAAAACTAAAAAGGGGGAAAAAATTTAGTAATAGAAGAATTGAGAGAAAAGAAAGTATCTGGAATTTTCCATAGAGGAAGAGAGGAGGAATCCCAAACGGAGCGTCCTTTGGTGTGTCCCCATCTCTCTCTCTTTCTCTTTTTCTCTTTGAGGTTCTTTTCTTTGGGACTTTCCTTCAAAATCTCTTCATTCCTCCCCAGATTCTCTTGTTTGTTTTCCTTCAAAGCCCAACCAAACCCCTCTCTTTTATTTCTCCCTTTCTCATATCTCATCTCAATTTCAATATTCCCCTTCTCCTAACGGTAATTTCTCTTCCAATCACAGATTTCTGATTGATCGATTTATTATTCTTCTTCGGCTTAATTTTAATCTAATTTATTAATTGATCGATTCCGATCTCTCGTTCCTTGCAGGTTTCGCGAGAACAAAGAACGAAACTAAAATGGCTGAAGAACACAGATGTCAAGCACCGCGTCTCTGCGCCAACAACTGCGGATTCTTCGGCAGCGCCGCCACGCAGAACCTCTGCTCCAAGTGCTACCACGATCTCCAGCTCAAGGAGCAACAATCCTCCTCCGCCAAGCTCGTTCTCAACCAATCCCTAGTTCCTCCATCTACGTCGCCCGCCGCCGTTGCTCAGCCGTCGTCCTCTTCGTTTCCGCCACCTGCAGCGATCGATTCGTCGCCTTCTTCGGCGGTAGATGCTGTGGATCAGCCACGCGCGGAAGAGGCGAAGCCGGTTCTCCAGAATCGATGCACGACGTGCAAGAGGCGCGTGGGACTCACGGGGTTCAAGTGCCGGTGTGGGTTGACGCTGTGCGGGACCCACCGGTACCCGGAGCAGCATGGTTGCGAGTTCGATTTCAAGGGATTAGGGAGGGACCAGATCGCGAAGGCGAATCCCGTCATCAAGGCTGAGAAACTTGACAAGATCTGAAGGAAGAAGAAGGAACCGGATGAAAGGGTAATATGGCCATTTCGTATTTACGATTGTTACCATTGAAACGGGAATTATTTCGGATCCGGGTATCGGACCGTTAGGTTGCTTACGATCGCCGTAATGGGCGGTTTGGGGGTGGGTCATTGTTAAGCGGTTGCGTTCCTGTGTAAATTAAATTAAATTTGGGAAGAAAAGTAAAAAAATATATTTCATTGTCGTTGACATTTATTTATTTGCGATTGAATTTATTTCCTTTATCTTGCACCGAAAAGCTTTGTTTTCATCGTTTGGAATTGGTGGGGCCTATTTTGCTCATGTAACAAGAGAAGTATAAAAGCAATTTTCCTAAACGACAAAGGAAATGGTTTTCCTTCGATGCCCAATTTTTTTTTTTTTTAATGAACGTAAAGAAAAAGTTTAAAAGCAAATACAAGTTGAGAATTAAGTTGATTAATTGCCCATGTCGAGAATTCTTTCTTTATCTTATTTGGCAAATTGATGATTACGCAGAGGCGTGAAGACTGAAGATGCAAACATGCAAACGAATGATTGTTGCCGTATGCCAATTTGAAGTGCATGTTTTGTTTTTTCCTTTAGAATTTATTGTATTGATTGATTAGTAAACAAATGAACTTCTCAACTTGTCAATTGTCATAGTTTAAATATTAAGAGGAAAGGTAGTTTGTATTTTTGGATGGAAAATTCAAATTTCAAAGGAAAACGAATATTTGATCCGAACAAATTAATATTACTATGATTTATATATGACTATGAGCTCATCAACTCATTGGTAAAAGTTTAATGCACGAACCCCCTAGTTAGTTTTAGACAACCGAGATACTCGAAATCACTCAAATCAGGGGCTCAGGACTCTGTTATCAAGAGAAAACTAAAATGAATCAGGGAATGATACTTGGGGTGAAAGTGGGCTGGATTAGCCTATGGAAGCTCGTGGCTTGAGTGTTGGACCCATTTTAGGTTTGGCTGAACTCTACTTGTTTCATTAAATAAGTTAGATTTGGACTTTTTGCAACCCAGTTAATGCAATATTTTGAAAGTATGAGAATAAGAGTACATACATTATTGACCCAAAAAAAGGAAAGGACATACATTTATTATAGTTTTGAATTTTTTATATTTTCAAAAAATAACATATATATTTTAATTTTTAAGTATTTAAATATTAGAGAACTAATTAAAAAGTTAATTAGAACTTCCAGAGTACATATGACTTTTTTTTTTATAAAAAAAATTAATGACAATATTTTTTAGAATCCAATAGGTTTTCACTTTTTATAGAATAATTAACAAATTAATTGTTCAAGTCAAAAAAAAAATTATTGTTGAATTATAATACATTAGTTTGTCAACTCAGCAATAGTATCCCATTATGGTTTTCACAGCAGCGTAGCTACTATAGGGGAGTTTCATCACGTGTAATCGTGTATCATACTATCATCCAACCCCCTTGGAGGCTTGGAGAGAACTTTGACTAATCACGAAAAACGTAAGAAGAAGAGAGATTTAAAAATTGCCAAAGTGACTTGACGATATTCATAAACCTTAATAACTCTTCCAATAATAATTCAAATATTTATCAATGTTACTAAAAAAAACTATTTTTTAAACAAATAATTGGTGAACAAAATATCAGACAAGGACGTAATGGTGTATGATTTGAGTTAATATATATATACTCTGTTTTTTTACGGTATTTTTAATCCAACATGTCGATTACTAAAAAAAAATCTATCGTATATTTGAGTTTCATTTAAGAATTTATTATTTGTTAAGATGTATATAATACGAGATTCAAACCTCCAACTAATTGATGGAAGATTGGCTATAAGTAAGCAAATGGACCCACTATAAGGGTGAAGCCTGCATGATGATGATGAGCACACCCTTCTCTTCGACCTTCCCCACATTATCCTCGCCCCACATACACCCAAAACCTCCCTACGTACCTTTCATTTCACTCTTCACATATTCAAAACACGAACAAATAAACTCCCATCTCAATCATCCTTCAACTCCTTCCTTCTTATATTTTAATGCTCCTCTCTCTCAATCCCCTTCCAATTTATGGTGGTGATCATGAATTGAGGATGCTCACTACTACAACCATATTCTTTTCATTATTTTCCAATGATCCCTCAGATCAAGCACAATAACATAATGAAACGCTCTTTCCATATTCGTTCTCTATTCTTCCTTCTACTTTTCGTTTTTCTCATTGCCACACTCATCAATAACTCTCGAACAATCATCCGCAAAACCTTGTTACTCCGCTTCCAACTACAATATCCCACATTCGAAGCCGCCTTGCTTAAACACGCCGCCATCGACCCCACCGAACCCCAATGGAACCGCGAAATCCGCAACCTCTTAGATCAAAACAACCTCAACAACAACCACCACCACCACCACCAAACCCGCAGAAGCCATGTCTCAGTAACACTCGGTTCTCCATTATTGTTCCAAAGAAACCTTGTACCAGATTTCCACAAAGCCCTTCGCGAATGGTTCCAGAAGAGAAAGTTCGAACCAAGCATCATGTCGGAGTTAACACAACTGGTGAAAAACCCCATCGAATTTCATCACAAAGGTAATAATTACTCTTCATCATCATCAGAGAAGAGTAGTAGCAGATACTCATCGTGTGCGGTTGTTGGAAACAGCGGAATCTTGCTGAAGAAGCATTACGGAAGCGTTATAGATTCCCACGAGGTAGTTATCCGTTTGAACCACGCCAGAGTCCAAGGATTCGAACAAAACGTTGGGTCAAAAACCAACATCTCATTCGTCAACAGCAACATCCTACATGGCTGCTCAAGAATGATTGGTTGTAACTGCCACGGATACAACCATGACGTGGCAACGGTTATGTACATATGCCAGCCGGTCCATTTCATGGACTACACCCTATGCAAGAGGTCCATGGGTGCACGCGCACCCTTATTGGTTGTTACGGATCCAAGATTCGATGTTTTGTGCGCTAGGATTGTCAAGTACTATTCGTTAAGAAGGTTTGTTTTGGAGAGTGGGAAGGGATTGGAAGAGTGGGGTCCACTTCATGATGAGGCTATGTTTCATTACTCTTCTGGATTCCAAGCTGTGATGCTTGCTTTGGGTGTGTGTGAGAGAGTTTCTATGTTTGGCTTTGGTAAATCGGTTAGTGCTAAGCATCATTATCATACTAACCAGAAGAGTGAGCTGAGTTTGCATGACTATGAAGCTGAATATGAATTCTATGATGATCTTGTTCATGGGATTAGGCCTTTGCCTTTTCTCAAACATGATACTAAGTTACCTCCTCTTGTTATGTACCACTGACATACTGAAGATTAATTGGAATAATCTTCAAATACATACTTTTTTTTTTTATATAATTTTTCATGTCACAAATATCTAAAAATAGGGGTGAGAAAGTTCTCCATAAGATTCAAATACATACTTTTTCATATTTTTTGTATACTTGCCAAATGCAGAGGAAAAAAAAAACTATAAAGTGTAAATTATGGTTTTGATTAGTGATAATTAATACACTACTCTTTGAGCCTTTTAATGATTAAGCATGTTATTATCTACTATGATTTTGTATAGGGTTAATTTGTTTACCCGGATATTGTAAGTTTGTAACTCATTACTAACAAGATTCTTTTATGATGGCTAATTAACATACTAAAGATAGCAAAGCAAAATGATTTTCTTTAAAGTTGTATAGACAAAAGGGGGATGTTTCTATATTCTAATTAAGGGATAAACATGTAAATTGCAAATCACTCCTCTCTGCCTTTTTATTATTTTTGACCTACATAAGGGGCCACCACATAATATAATGGTTACGTTTCAATTTTGCTTGCTTTAATTGGTAGAGAAGCTTAGAAGAGAATATACTAAGTTTGAAAGCCGGTCGTATTGCTGCATTGTGAGGATCACCATTCAACACTACTATATATATATATTGTGGGGCCAATATCATTCATAGGATCCACGCATGCACTATATATTTATATATATTCTAAGGATTGTTTACATTAGTTTTGATTTCGTTTCTTTGTGATTTCTTATAATATGACCCTTTCCCTTTCCCTTTCAGCGTGTAACAGAAATTGGAAATGAACCTAATGGATTATTAGTATATAGTTAATTTTGTAGCACCTTCCAGCTTATTATTTAGGACAAAGTTTCAAAAGAAAGGCATCAGTTATTCCATTTCTCCAATGAATAATTTTGGTTTATACCAACTGCATTAAACTAAAAACAAGAAATGGCACCAACTTTGGTGTTAAATTAAACCTAGATGCATGTCCCAAAAAAAAAAAAAAACTATATGTAGCTGTAGAGTCATAAAACTTAGCGTCTTACGAACATTCTTAATTTGACCACCAGCTAAATTAAATATATGACATTTTATATATAATAGTGAATTTTTTTTCTTTAATTCTTTATTATTGTTCATATCTACCGATTTATTGTAGGTTGAATTTTTTTTCTTTCTTTCAAGCGTTTAGAAATAATTTCGTGAATCTATAACTATGGTTTTATGGGAATGGATCCTTTAAGTTTTTTCTCTTAAATTTTTGTCAAATATAATCTCTCATTATTTAATATATTTTTTCACATATTTTTTTTTTTAATTCCACTTAAAAAATAAATAATAAAAAATTATACTTTATAAAATAATTAACAAAAAGACTTGAGATGATTCATTTTTCGTACATTACGTAACAGGGAGAGTGACCTTTAATTGTAACAGACCAATTAACAACGTGAGTTTTTAGATTAGTTGTGGTTGTTGTTGTTTAAATTAATATATATAATTCACATGGATTATGAAAATATCATTCAATTTTGAAATCAAACCAAATTAAATTGGCTAGAAATAAATAATACTTTATTAGAATTGAGATTGAATAGGTTTAATTTATTTCTAAAAATTAGCTTATAGAATAAAGAACTTATATACTTTTAATATATATATATATATATATATATATATATATATATATATATATATATATATATATATATATATA
>JASCZI010241700.1:137286-164045 GCA_036250425.1 Stylosanthes scabra
ACAAATTACGAAAACCTTTTCACTACTCTTTCCCTTTATCATATTGCACCAAGGATCGTGTTTCTTTTATAAGCAAAAATAATATGCTTTATACACTTAAAATTTTATTTGTATTAATGTTATACTTATAATTTTTATTTTCAAATTTTGTCATTTTAGTTATTTGAATCTGTTTTTCTGTTATTTCTGTTTTAGATGTGTTAGTTATTGAATTTTCTGCTTTTCATCTCATTCTTTCTACTTCTCAACATTCTATTCTCTCTCTTTCTTTCTGTTTTCTGCTTTTCTTGTTCTTCTTCCGTTTCTTGTCAGCTAAGCTACTGAAGCTTAGTTAATATTAGCCGGTGCCACCATTCATGCTGCCATCGAGAGAAAAAGAGGACCTTCCATTGGCACCATCTTCTTCGAGCTCAATCTTGGAAGGGGGATGCGGGGAGAGAGGCGAGAGAGAATACGGAATCAGACATGAAGAGTAAAGGGTAAAAGTGGAAAAAAAAGAGAAGAAATGATAATATTTTAGAAAAAAGAAATTTAACTAATCTTTCGCTAACATAAAATTTATTTGAAGAATAAAATGAGAACAATATAAAACATAAAAGTAAAATTAAAATCATTGTAGATATATATAAATAAAAAAGATATTGGTCCCTCGTAAAGACAACATCTCTTTTTGTTTGCTTTTCTGCCTTTTAGGCTTGTTCATATGAGTGTAAGCATGGGGCGAGTAGAACCACGGAACGTAACTGAGACAGATCTATATATGTATAGCTTATTCAGGGTTACGTTGTCATCACCAGGCCACTAATAACAATTTCTGTTATTTTATTTTCTTTCATAATGCCACATATTACATATATGATATGGCTATACCCAAAATAGACTCTCCACATGACCTAAAAATGGGATCATGCATGATCGATGCATGTATATATGCTTCAGGAATCAAAATTTCGGCTCCACTACTTCTTGCACATTAATTATTTATAGCTTACTGTTCAACCAACGCTTTTTTTTATTTTTTATTTCAATTATTAATCTTTCTTCATTTAGAAAAAGTCCATCCCCAATAATGTTACCCACCACTCTCATCTAAAATAATTATAAGTTTTTCATCACTAATCCTATATTTATTTTCCTCTCTTGAATATTGTTTATATATATTGCACTTTTAATTTTCTTTCAGCGGTCAAGTAATTAATAATTAACAATTATAAAATTCTTACAACTTTCGTAGTTCATTCTAATGCCGCATATATGACGCAGTAGTCTTTGGTAGGTTTCTTTCACATCTTGCAAACTCTTAATTAATAAGTGGATAATTATATATAAATTCAAATCAAATTCATCATCAGTTCAGCAAATCATCTCGCAAAACAGTATATCCATAGTTATACCACATACAGTAATATGAAAAAGATTTCAAACACTTAAAGTCCTTAATAACAACTGCTGATAATGAGGATTACAGTTCAGTAATGAAGCATTTAAATTTCCTTCATTGATGAATACACTCACATGCTAATTACTTATACTGTAGTAAGAGAAGAAAATTCATATGCTTCATCACTTGAGATAACCTTCTTATTATTCATGACTCTCTCTCTTTCTATATATAGAAATTAAAATTAATAATAAAGGTGCAATTAAGCTAAGTGCTCGGTAGCAAACCGCTCCCTATATGAGAATTTTTTGTTACTGAGCACAAGCTATATTAGTGCATCATTGTAATACCTACATAATTGATGACTTATTAATTATAGCATGCAATTATAATAATAATGTTAGTTATTATTATAATTAATTAAGCATCATCATCATCAGAGGCAGTAGTAGTAGTGCATTCTTTATTATTGTGGTGATGATGATGAAAACCTTCAAGAGAAGGATGAGGGGAGTGACCGTTACCAAAGGATCTAATATGATCCTTGAGGGACCTCTTATGCTTGAAATCAGAACCACAAGTGCAATACCAAAGCTTACCGCAATTCTTCTCATGAGTCCTCCAATCACCTTTAACAGCAAATGTTTTGCCGCACTTTCTGCACATGAATGGCTTGCTCCCATGCTTCCTCTTGTAGTGTGTTTGCAGGGTTCTGAAATCCTTCAAGGGCTTTGCCCTTGGATGGTTGATGTTGTTCTTGCAACCTTGTGCACAGCAATAACATGGCAGCCTTAGCATTGCCGCAGGTTGTGTTCCTCTCAGTGAGTCTGGTCCCTTCCTGAATTCCGAACCATGTCCCCACATATGCATCTGCATCATCCATATTCATCATCAATTATTATCAAAATTAATTTAATCAATTATATATATGCTTGTCACTTAATAATCTTAATACCCAAGCTAAGGGGGACAACGGGACAAAAGGGACTAGCCAATTTGTCGTCAAAAAGCTGGTGCTAATTAACTACATATACTCATCAATTATATTATTATATGTTTATATTTTCATGTAGTATTAGACTAATCTATGTCTTCAACATTATTTGGAACTACCTTCTCGAAATGCAATCACGGGTGATATAGCTACATCAAAAAATTACGATAAATTTAATTTATCAGATCATCAATTATTATTTAGCATTATGACAGAAGTATCATCAATTAGTCACATTTTTAAAACGATGCTGATTAAAAATCACCCGACCTTAATTTCTATCAATAAATTTTATGTCTAAAGTATGCTCTCTTCTAGTATGATATAGCAACTTTTTCTGAAATAAATTAGGCCTAATTAATAAGTGAATTTCAATATTTAAAAAATGTAGCAAAATAAGTGAAGTATTACCATATCATTTTTTATAAGTTTAATCTAATAAAAGAAGATATACATAAATTGTTATATTCTAACCCATCCCTTTCACTTATCACATTTTTGTGAATTTCTATAGTGTTTAGCTCTTTTTCCTTTTATTTTCCCTTTTTTTTAATATTTAATTGAACTCTAGACTTCTTAATTATAAAGGTTATGATATTTTGTCATAATATTACTTTTTTTTAAATTAAGAAATTAAGTAAATAAAAATAAATACATAAATTATTATATTTCTAATTTGAAGGAAATCATTAAGAGTATATATATCTTAATTAATGAGCATATTACTAGAAATTTTAATTATCATTTTCTTTTTTTAAAAAAAGGTAGATAAGAATTTGTTAAGAGCAAAGACCTTATTTACATAGAGATTTTATCTTCATTCATCATTGCTATTCCCTCTTGTGGGTTTCAACATATAATTAAAAGGACAAGCTAAATACATAATGGGAAGAAATCCTAAGGGAGCCTTTTACTAAAAGTAGTGAAGGGAATATGCTATAGTCGGCAACATGAATTCTAATCTCAAATCAAATCTCTCTTAAAGTTAGTTAAAAAAGAAAATAAAAAATAAAAAATAAAAATTAAAAGCAAAAGAAAAAGACAGTCATAATGTGTTTGCATGGCCGTGAGAATTGATTTCAATGATTTATAATGTCTTATTCTTGATGATTATATATATCTTTATCCTAGTCATCATATTCATCATGTAAAACATCTACACGTTTGTGTATCAAAGCGAACATACACGAGATTCAACCTCAAGAAGTAGTGCACTAGTAGCTAGTATAGTAGCTTATGCTTCTAATCATTCTTAATTTGCGTTTTGGACGCTGAGGATTAAATTATTAACTCAAAGTGATTAATATTACTACAGTACTAAATTAATTACCAAAGGACGGAGTAGCTTAATTAACAATTACTAGCTATCTGATAATTAATAACAATTAGGAGATGAAAAATTGAAAATAATAATAATGTGAAAAAACATATATATTTTTGTACTTAGATATATATGTAAGTAGAATAATGTTGAGATTACAAACTAAAAATAGCATTCCATATAGATATAGGCATAATCATCAACTATATATCAAGCTTTAAAAGAAAATATGAGAGAATTTAAAGACTATATATATGTGTCATGGAAACCTAGCCACCGCGTGGTCGCCGTCGCCGGCCGCCAGCAAGTCCAAGGATGTGATTGTGGAGAAAATTGATTGATATCTAAACCGAGACTGCTATGTGGTGGTTTGTTTTCTTTTTCAACATATCTTTCAAATTTCACAACACTCCAAAATTAAAACAGGAACTACATACTGGTCAAACTAAAATTCTATATTCCCAATTTATATATATATATATGTGTGTGCGCGCGCGCCGAATATGTGATATAAAGCATGCATGATGTTAATATGGTTTCTATGAAGATTCTAGCTTCAATTCATTCCTGTATGCAAGATTAAGTACTAATAAGAAAGTTCAATTGTAAAATAGTTTGAAGAAATAAAAGATGAAGCAAGATTAGGGATTTGATGGTGTTCCTTAATTATTAGCATATATATTATGTTATAAGAAATTAGGACTAACCTGCATATTGTTATATCTATTGAAAGTTTTGCTGCAAATGGAGCAAGCAAATTGCATAGGCCCAACAAGGATTTGTGAAGGACTTGGTATCCAAAACCTCTTCTCTTCCTCCTTCAACCACCACTTCTCCAACCTTCTCTCCAATTCTTCTTCTTTTTCTTCTTCCTCCTTAACATGGAAAACCTTCTTCTTCTCATCATCATCAGAAAGAACTCCTACTGTGTTGTTTGTTGGTAATCCAATGTGCAAAGCCACAGTAGTCATCATCAACTGTTGTTGTTGTTGTTCCAGCTTCTCTTCTTTAACCTCATGATGATGATTATTCCCCACTCCATGTTCTTCTTCTTCCTCTGAAGCCTTTAAAATGGGAAAAAACTCAATAGTTTCTGGGTGTTCTGGAGGAGGAGGAGTTTGTGATGATAATAATAGTGATGAATTAGTTGTTAGAGATGAAGATGGTTTGAGCCACTCAATGAAACTTGGGTTATTATTGCTGCTGTGACAGTAGTATAAATTCTTGTCTTGTACATTAGAGTAGTTTTCCCTCAAACCCATTTCAGAGAGAGAAAGAGAAAGAGTAGTGAGTGAGTGAGTCCCTTGATTTGTGAAATGAAACCAAATCCACCTCTTTCAAAAAGGGATATATGGGAGGAGCTATATATCCAAAACTTTAATTTTTGTGACAAAAAGCCAGCACTTGTACATATAAAAGGACCCTTTTTCTTCTATCCTTATGCAACTTTTTTTTTTTACCCTTACTTTTTCTTTCTCTCTTTCTTTTCTCTAAGTGAGAAAAGAGACACTACTAATTAGCTATTTGGTAGGGGATAGAAAATGACATCCCAAACACCACTCACCAATATTAGTACACAAGAATTATCCTACATGTACACTATGGTATAGGATTTTTTTTTAAATAAATAAAAAAAAAATTCCAAATTTATAAATATAAGCGCGGCTACACGAATTTACGAAAATAAGTCCTCTTTATTTATCTTGGGCTCAGTGATCCCGGAATATGCTTTACACGCATTTCGGGTTCATTGAGCCCGAGATAGCCCCTTTCATGAATGATTCAACGTATCTCGGAATCTCAGAGCCCGGAATAGCTATTCCAGGACCACTGAGCCCAAGATAGGGTCGCCTATAAAGAGGCAAGCAGGCCCCAGGATTCACTCATTTTCCCCTCTGTCTTCCATATTTTCCTTTCTAGGCACTCTCTTTCATTTCTTAGTGTTGTGTGATAGAATGTGAGTAAAAACCATCTCCTCGATTGAGACTCCGGCACGAACTCCGAGCCGTCTGAGCTTTCGCTGCTCTCCTCGATATCGGGCACGAATTCTTCTTCAGAATCCTCTCCGGAATTACCATCCATCAGCATAGGCACTTTCGGTGCCGGATAGTGGATGGGCGAGCACGGTATCACACCGTTCGAGCTAGACGAACCCCAACAACCTTCGGCATGCTCTGCATCTCCATAAGCAGCTCCATCACTTCACGAGTCCCATACCTACAGTGCAGGTCAAACAGAGCACGCACATGCTCATCGCTATCAACCCATAATTTGAATGGATCAGGAGGAAAGACGTTAAGAAGACGGTAAGCAACCCGTCTCACTAACAATGTTCCAACAGCCCCCAATCCCATGTTGCCCAGGATGACTGATTTCAGCTCCTCTAGGGTAACAACGGGATACATCTGGAACATTACCGGAGTGGGGGATCGGAACCAGATGCCATCTCTGTCGCGCCCCATCTCTCCATTTGGATAGAGAGTAACAACCACGAAATTATTAACATTCATTTTTTTTTTTTGGAAGTGGGAGAAATTATGAGAGGATTGAATGCTTTGAGGTGGCTCTTGTGCTCCTTTTTATAAATGAATTCGGACCCTATCTCGAGCTTAGTGATCTCGGAATAGCTATTCTAGGCTCTGAGACCCCGAGATACATTGAATCACTCATGAAAGGGGCTATCTCGGACTCAGTGAACCCGAGATACGTGTAAAGAGTATTCCGGGACCACTAAGCCCAAGATAAGTAAAGATGGCTTATTTTCGTAAATTCGTGTAGTCGCGCCTATATTTATAAATTTGGAATTGTTTTTAGTTATTTAAAAAAAAATCCCTATAGTATATGCATATATTTTGAATTTTGGCTATTTTATAACGACAAATTTGATTAGAGTAATATTATGGAATCAATATTAGGGGACTAATAGGGAGCCCATGAATGTAATTAGGAAAATAATAGGTGGTAAAAGAGAAGAGAGAAAAGAAGGAAAAAGTCTATTAACCACTTATTTACTAAAAAATTATTGACTCCCTAAACTTTCTCATTTGATTATTTTATGATTATAAATTTGATTATTTTATTTTGATGTATTTGATATTTTGGTGGTTAACTTTTTAATTGAAAAATAATACTTGTGAATATATACATGATGATTAATTTTTTGTATGTATATATATTATATTTTTTAATAAATTAAATTTTTTTTGGTTATCTTAAGAGTAAATAAATATCCTTGTAATGTAAAATTATCAATAAATATTTATGATAAAATTATTTTAATATATATGATATTAGTTAATTGAAGATAATAAATCATTTTTATTTATTATTAGAGCATCTAATAATAACTCATAAATTAATAAAGATGGTATTATATATATATACCGATTAAATTCTATTAGTATGAAAGCTTTATTATGAACCACTACTTGGTAATAGATTTAATGTGAAGCGAATGAGTTTTAACCCCTTTACTTTATTTTATTTTATTTTATTTTATTAAAATTTTCTTTGAGTCTAACATAGATGTAATGGAATTTGACCCATCCACAGCGAGGTACTTAAGCGCGCACACACATTTTCTCCAAGATTGACCTTAAGCAAGTGATCTCAAATGATAATATGAAAGCACATACATCATATGTGCATATTGGTCAATACCTAAACGGAGAAAAATATTGTAAATGACCAACAAAAAGTAATTAACAAGGCCCTATAGAGAGAATGTTGTCTTTTATTTTTTTATATATATTATATCATATGTTGGTTATTACCTTCAATAAATAAATAATTAAAGGGGAGAAAATGACGCTTATTTGTTGGTTAAGTATGGCTGCTGCAACCGATATATATACGTGTATAATATTTCATATTTTTTTCGTAACAATTGGTATATTTCATCATCATAGAATCAGATATAAGATATTAATTAAGATGCTATATAAAATGCAACCTCTTATTATATTTGCCTCATCATCAGCGTGTTCTGTAAAGTACAAAATTGTCCAATATCCCCTTTACTCCTAAAATAAATCACTACTAAATAAATTAAATTAATTAAGAGAAACAACTTTTTTTTCTTGGTTAATTAATTAGATAGTGGTTACATTGAAATATTAGTGCACATGGTCTTATATGTTTATTTTATATTTTTGTTTAGAGTTCAATACTTGAAAAAGATAGAGTATTGGAAAAGATAATTATTATAAATTCCAAACTGGATTATCTGAAAGTGCAAACACTTCATATTTAATTTGTATTCATGGCTGCAATCAAAGGCTGAGTTGCGTATTTCCATTTGCATGATACAGAATAACTAGTAATAATTGATTTATGAACCAGATATTTAGTTTGATTTCTCACACAAAATGCTCGCATCCGTAGTTTAAATTATTGACTAGAAACTAATCACATACACATGAATATAGTATATGTGAACACATTAAATATGTTACTCACCAACTTTAGAGTGTGAAATTAAAATTAAAAAAATATATTTTTTATAGAATTATAATAGCTGTAAATTAAAAATCAGTCATTAAATTTGTCATTGATATAAAATATATATTATAATATAAAATATACATTAAACATAATTTAAAGAATATATATTTATATATAAATATTTAGTGATTAATTTAGTAGTTGAATTTAGAATTTTGGTGTAATTAGAAAAATATTTGTACCAAGATCTTTCTAGAGAAAGGCTAACCTATAAAGTATGCACGCATGGCATTTTAGTTGACACGTTTTATATTATTGCTGTATTTATTTGTTGAGAAAGTTTTTTTAGCTAATAGTAGAAAAATAATAGAGATTCAATATCATTTTTTTTTCTTTTTTTTTTATTATCCATTATTTTCTTAATTACATTCATTGGCTCCCTATTGATCCCCTAACGTTGCTCCCTAGCATTATTCTTATTTGTTTTCTCATTCATTAGTCGTTACTTAATTTCAAACCGTAAATAAATTAAGGTCCAATTGTGTGACTTAAGTACACATACAAACGTACGAAATTTAATTTGTACATAATTATTAATGAAATTAGGTATGTAGGGAAGTTATAGCATGCACTAGCTTCTTATCATTATCCTTATCGAGTATTAATTTCATTTGTGCATGTATTAATGCATTATCTGCTGTAGTTACAGTAATTAATTATTAATAATATTAGATATACATCAAAATCAATTATCAAATTAATCATTAATATATAATACATATTAATCATTAATATTTATTATACATTAATGACTAATTTAATAATTAATTTTAATGTTCAAATAGAATTATTCCTTAAGTAAATTTATTCACTTGAAAATATCCTTGGTTATTGTATTAATTCGCATCAATCAAAATCCCTGACCTGTTGTATTTGGGATCTATATATATATCTATCCTTACAGTATATACAATACAATGTGTAAGTTAGCAAGCAGTTTTTGCCCCAAGAATACAATGGCAATTTGAATTGCTAACTAGCCACTAATTAAACGACACAAATTAAAGAATCGGGTGGTCACAATGTAATTGTTCGGTATTGAAATTTAAATTAACCTTCAGTTATTAATTAAGATAAGGCAGATTGATTTTGACAGTGCAAAGTTATTATTTAAATGATTTATCTATTTTATATCTAAGTGTACATATTAAAATTACAAATTAATTTTTTTATTAAAATATAAAAAATTAAATAAATTTTAATATATTTATTTTATATTTATTAAATATAAACATTTAAAACTTTTTATTAATTAATAATAAACTTATAATTGTTATTATAAAGGAGAAAGAGTAATTAACTTTTTGTAATTTTGTTACTTAGATAGCTAGCAATAGCTTAATAGAATTACCTTTTCTCTTTTACAGCTATTATGATACATGTTAATTAAATTCGTGTTTAATTGATGGATATCTCTACACATACATATACATACTAGCCTCAAATCTGGCTAGGTTTGGTTATTATTAAATGATGATGTGAATAATTATACATAGTTTTATTTTATCAAATTTTAAATTAAATTATCAACCCTTTTTTATTTTTTTTCCCTGAATCCTAGTCTTGTTAATTTTTGTCTGGCCGAAATTATTGAATTCCAACTATTTGAATGGAGCACTTAAATTTTTTTTTTTCCCTCTAGTGAAGATCCATAGGAATGAAGCTTCCCCAGAGGAAGCGCTGTTGATGATTGTCTCTTTCTTTGGTAAATTCCTCCCAAAAAAAGAAGAAAGAAAAAATGGTAGAGAAATGGGTTGAGTTCAATTCGGGGTTGATTAAAAAAAGTTGTCCGCAATTGAAGGACTTAGTCTTAGTTAGTGGAGGTTATAAGAGGGATAAAGAAGAGACAAATTAATATGTTTGTTGCCTGGACTACTTAAAAAAGTTTGAAAGATTTTTGGGGTCACATATATATAATAATAATGATGACTACAATTCAATATAGGTGTTCCAACTTCTACCCATATCATGATTAAGATCATGATCTGTTTTCAATATAACCCATAAAATCTTGAAAGACTGGGATGTTGCACAAATTGCATCCAATTAGAATTAGTATATAATATAATGTGTAATTAGATTGAAGCTTACCCTAAAGTCACCCAACAATTACATCTCCGTGTTGAACGTGTGACTCACTCATTTTATATTAGTCCTTTTTTTTTTTTTTAACCCTTTTCTGTTTCATATTGGAGGAAAACTATTTGAATTATTATAAAAGTGATGTTAACTATACCAAGTACTTTATTAGACACATATTTTATAAAGTATATAATACCTACTCTTAAATTTTAAATTATATGACATTTTATATTCTTATATTTTATAAAATATGACATTAAGATTTTAAACAAAGGTCAAGTATAATACTATCAGACCGAAGGTAGAAACGGTAGGTAGGTGTGTATAATATTTATCTACAGTTATTAAAACTTTTACATAACTTAATATAAATTACTAATAATCATAATATATATAGTTTAATTTTGATACAATGATAATATAAAATGTTTTACACAATCGTACAATCATGCATGTTTGTTTTTGTATTACTAATTATAACATCAATGAAAAAAAAATATTTTTTATGACGTGATTTATATAATTAAATATACATGTAAAATATTTTTATTACGATGACGCTACATTAAAATTAAATTATATATATATTACCACCTGACGGATTAGCTGAATCAAAGTAACAAGCATTCTTGTTTGAATTAATTGATAAGTAGCTAACAGCAAACTGTAAGATTTTCAAGATCAACCCACATTATTATGAAAAAAGTCCAAAGTGATGGATGTGTTAGTGGAAGTTGACATCATAAACTTGCATCATATATGGTGGGAAGTCATTCAAGGACAGAAATGAAAGAAACTTATTAGTGGCATACTTTCAAATACATACATTTCATAAATTGAATTCGAGTCTAGCAAGTGCATCATATCATTCTTGGTGGTCAAGGTAGCTAGAAGTTTATCTAATATCTCTACTATGGTGGCTAATTAACCGGGCCAATTGACCTTGACCTTCTCAGATCAATTCTCATCTGAAGAATAATAATGTAGTTCTCATGAATTAAAATTATTTCAATGGAAGATGCCCAAAGAAGTGGAACATATACTTGAGAAAGAGTTTATTAGGCCTCTTTTGCCACTTCATTGGCTATGATGATTTTCCACATTTCTGGTATCTTTCCAAACAAATAAAAAGGCCAAGACTTCCAAATCTTTAATCATTACTATGAACCTGTCAAGAAACAATTAAATTCTAATTAATGTGTGGAAAAACAACACAAAAATAAATTAAATTAAACAAGAACACAGAATGTTTAATTTCCTCCTACTTCCATTGATTTGCAATTTAAAATAGGAACATTCACATTATTTATTAGTTATTTAGTCTAGGCGTGTATGTTCCAACAATTCCTCTCATTTAAAAGTCTTCCTTCAGATGCACTGCCTTCTTCTTTAACTTTGTTTGCATTGGATGAGTGAAATAATGAAGCTGAAATTGAAATTGGAGGCAATAGTATTGGAAAGTTTTCAGGTATACCGATTTAATAGTATACCTGTAATTTCTAGCTGTTGATTTTCACTAAACCTTCCAATAGTATTTACTTCCGTTATTTAGACTAGAAAAATGGTTACTAGTCACCCAAATGTTTTAATATGTTGGATTAAATTGCTTCACATAATATTTGTCATTATCATATTGATATGAAGACATTTTTCTTTTTTTTTTTTGGACAAAGTAGACATATTTTCAAGAGTTGGGTAAATTGGTAAAGATGGATTTGGATTAAACATATTTTTTGGACTGGGATTATTTTGGATTTGAATTACAATTCATATTTTTTCCCACTTTGGTGCAAGACTGAACAGAGATTTAATTGTTGGGTATTTAAGTTGGGCCTAAACTATTCTATGGTATATTAAATTTGGGCCTGAGGCCCAATATGTGTTGTTGCGATGGTACGTTGCATTTCTTATGGTTTGTTATTGAAGGTTTTCTTTTCCGGCCTCTAATATAATAAGTGAGGGTTGATAGACATATATATATGAGACGTTGAGAAATGACATTTCCTAACTAATTCTAATTGCGGAAGGTGAAACTAAATAAAAAATGATTTGTCTGAATTGAATTCCCCTATAACATGGGGTTGCATCATCCACATCACAGTAGTAAATAGTAATAATAGGTTAAGGTAGTGCTCTTTCTCCAATATATACCCTCTCAGATATATATACATCATCAACGTAAGCATCCTTAAATAATTAGTTTCAACTTCCGTTCTTAGTTCTTACATTATTATAACAATCAACTACTACTGCGCTGTACTGCTGCATGTCCAGTAGTAGTTGTTCTGGGAGGAGGATTCAACAAAATTCTAATATCATATATATGTTAATATAATCAAGAAAGATCCTCAGCTCTTTGGGTTTAGAAGGTTATTATTATGACAATAATAATGGAGCTTTATTTGTTGTTGCTTGATTAATTAGGGCATGCAAAAATCATGCATGCAGTCAGTTCGTTGTTGGTCCAAAGTTATTAAAAAGAGGAAAAGAAAGAAAGAAAGAGACAAAGAGTGTTGTTATATGCGGTTTTAATTTGTGATGCACATGATGGTTAAGCAGTGATGAGTGATTTAACAGTTTCTAAGTTGTTCAAACATAAAAAGGGAGTCACAATTCTTTTGTCTTTCGGTCCATTGCATGCATGCATATCGCAGGGAACAACCATATCTATCTATCTATCTATCTATCTATCTATCTATCTAACAAGAACAACTGCAGAATCTTCAAAGCCCTTAAATACTGGGATTTCCGTGGACTTGCATTCATCTTGCACAAAAAAGTAACACAACTACTCATTCATTGCTCACTCACCTTTTCTCATCATCATCGACCTGCTAGATGCCATATATAATTAATAATTATTAGTTTTAACTAAACTAGCGTTGTTGTGCGAGTAATGCTAGGTTTTCTTTATGTTTCAAATATTTTTTTAAAAAAATTTATAAAGTTAATCGATTATTATTGACTATTTTTTATTAATTACTAATATTTTCTCTAATTGTTTTTATACTTTTAAAATCTCGTAGCAAACTTCCGTTCTTCTGGTAGCGAAAATTCAAGAAAAAAGGACAAATTAAAGAAATACCAAAGCTTATTTGATCAAAGTGTGTTGAATATATAAACTTGCGATAAATTTGAGAAATATTTTATTACGATACCTCTTCGGCATCTTTTCACTTTCAAGTTAAATTCAATGCCAAATAATATATGTAGCTTATATTTCGTTATAACAGTCAATTATTTTTAAAAGATATGACAAGTACAACTGAAAATGAGTAGAATATATATATATATATATACTTAGTACAACTGGAGAAGGACACCCTTAGCAGCCCTAAACTTATTTATAAGGAAATTAAAGCAAAGCACCACAGAGTGAAGATCGGAGCACATTGAAAATAAAAGAAGTTGTTAACAACTTTTAGTTTTGTGTTAATACAAGCTAAGATTAATTAGTTGATGATGATTTATATCACCTATCAGCGCTTTCTACAGGCGGTTTCTCTTTGAGCATTGAAGAAGAGAGCAGCGACAGGGGTACCAAGGTCATTTTCAATAGCGAATTTCCTTGAGTTGAAGAGGTCCCTTGAAGTGGGAAGCTTGGTTAGCATCTGCCTCCTCTTCTGCTTGTAAAGCACCATTACAAACCTATGTATTCCTATGTTTGGCCTTGGCATCTCATACTTTATCACCTCCTTTCCTGAATGGAAAATTATACGTAATTAATATTTTTTTAACCAATAAATTTTGAGATGGAGCTAGAGCCATTACTTAAGGGGGCCAACATAAAAGATACAAGTAAATAACGGGAAAAAAAGCAAAATTAAAGGGGGCCAAAGTACAAAAATAAAAAAATTTATAGGTGACTTTATTAATTTAGGGGGCCAATGCCCCCTTCCATTACATTATGCGCCACCCCGGGATAAATCACACTTAAAAAAAATATATCCAAAATGCTAAAAACAAAACATTCTATACCACACAATATATAAAAAATTTTTGAAAATTAAATATATATAAAATTTCATTGATATTTTTTTTAAAAAAAAATCCAAAATCTAAAAAAATAAGACATCTAATTTATATTGGTCGAATTTTTATTATTTGTCTAGCATTATTCATTCTCAAAATTAAAGCAAAGGAACTCACCAAATGTTGCATCCGTTGTGCCTGGGATATCTGTCACTATCCTGCATGCATGTCCCACTAATCAGTAATTACCATTACCCTAAGTCCTAATTAACTAATTAATTAACACTACTATATATTTAATTACCAGTGTAAGTGTTCCCTTAAGTATGGATCACTAGGGCCCGGAACGTCTGGATCAGTCATGATCTGAAATAATCAAAAACAAATTAAGAAACAATAAATCATCAAAGATAGATTTGATAATCATGAATAAATAAGTAACCTAACCAGAGTGAAGAAGGATCTCAAGTCGCCACCATGAATGTTAACCCTAGGCTTAGTGGAAAGTGAGGAAGGGAAGAACTCATGGCCATTGTAGACCTGCTTGTTGTTGTAAGTGACAGTAATTTTCACAGTTGGTGTGAAATTATCAACAACATCTCCAATCACCCTCCCTATAGTAAGTGGATCTGATGATCCCATCATCATCAACTATTCTACTTAATTAATTACTTAAACTAATTAATAAGGTAAACTTATTTCTTCTTCTTCTTCTTCTTCACTACACAGATAGATAATTGCTCTCGATCTTGTGTGTTATGAGTGAAGAATGTGATGAACCACAGCTACAAAACCCTATATTTATAGCGAGTGTATCCTTTCAAGCTTCATGTGTTAGTGTTATAATAATAGATGTGTGGTTAGGAAACAAAAAGTGATTTCACGTTTGCAGATAGAATCCTACTGTATTTGTACCGTACGTCTTTTAATTCTTTTTTTAATATATAGTCACGTAAGATTTAACATCACTACTCTAATAATTAATGCATGACATACTTTTATATGTCATTTTTACTTTTTCTCTATCATGTTTCATGTATTCTTTGCATACTTTAATTTGTTAACAGTAATAATTATGTGCCCCTCATTAACAATCTTGTTTATGTGTATTTAACAACTTTAATCGATCACTTAATCTTATGCAAATGGTTAACCACAAAGCAATTAACACATACAATTTTTTTCAAAATATCTATAATATAAGTCAACAAGATATCCCCTCCTGCAAAACTTTTTGAGTTGGGTTGTTTTTTTTTTTTTTCATAGCCCTTCTTTTTACTTTTATTTACGTTATATTAAAATTCTTTTTTTACATAATTCAAGAAAAATCGAATTTCAGATCTTTCGGTGATAAAAGTTCTAATAAATATTATTTCATCTACCAATTTTTTATATAATTTATGTATTACAATTAGTTTGGTAGCTATCCTTTACACATTTTAATGTTATCCACATTATTTTCTGTCTACCATTAAATTCAACAAATATTTTAATTATACACCCATAGAAATGAAGATATAAATCAAATGAAACTTGCATTGATTCCCATCTATTTTATATATCTATATCCTAATTCCTAAGGGGAGGCAAGGGGCATTTGAGGTGCAAAGGGCGAATTAGGTATCGTTATTATCGTTATCGTTAACGGGAAGAAAGATATATATGTTATGGAGGCATGGAGCTTTTGCAATAAGGGTAATAAAAGGTTAAAGTCTGCCGTGGGTGTTATTGGAACCTTACCACTCATGGTGACGTTGCCAATTATGTGGATAATTTAAGCAAGAGTTTGGGGTATAAATTAAAGCTATTCCACTCACAGAATAAAATTAAAAGACTAATCACACTAAAAAAAAACAAAAATTAATAGTCATAGTGGTTTGGGGTCATTTCACAATCACACTAAGCAAAATTCAAAAGGAATAATAAACGGATTGCTTTTAATATATTGAAAAAACACCGATTATTTATTTTACTCTTTCTTTTTGCTTGAAAAGAATTTTGTTGTCCAATTAATTACTGTGTATTCATTCTAATTCACCACTTTCAATTCCCTCTGATTATTGTGTTCTAATCACTAATAAGTTGTCACTTCAACAATAATAATTGTTATTTAGTTTTGTAGGAAATTGCTAACCTAGACGATGCAGCATCTTTTTTCCTCCTCTCAGGGACTCAGTACACATACATGCTTATCTTTTTTTTTTTGTCCTACTCTTGTGCATGTCATAAATTAAAGAAGAATATAAATATTATTTAAATAAAGACTTATTACATATATAACTTGTTGACTATTATTTTAATTACATATCATTGGTGGATGTGATTAATAAGCAAATAATATTTTTAATGCAACGGTATCATATGGTGTATTAACAAAAAATTTATTAGTGTAATCCGAAACTGGTGAGGACCTAAATAATATGCTTACCAAATTTGCCATTAAAAATTATACATTGTATATTTACATATAATTACCTATATTGCTTTGGATATTAATATAATCATCACGAATCATTTGCCAATTTCAAAATTATAAGTAAGCACCGGTGAGAACTTGATTTTTTTAGGTGAGATTCGAACTCCAAACTTTTTATAACAACGGAGAGATAATGTCATATGAGTTATTGTATATTAACGCATGAGAACTTCGTTTGAAATAGGAGGGAGATGAGGACATTTATTTTTTCTTTAATGGATTTTTTATTGAGCTTCTTGCTAGCTAAAATTGGTTAGTATTAATGAGAGTAGTCATAGTGCGGTAACGATTGAGCATTAGGAAGTTAGTTATGTAGCTGCAATTTTTGTTACTTTTCTGTTTTTTTCTATTAATTAACTCATCAGACTTGTATTATCTTTTCATTCATGATTCTTGAGCAATAATACAGTTTACATTTTCTTTCCCTTCCGATCATTTTCGGTTCTGTTCATCTCACTTTTCTGGGATATCTTCTTCTTCAAGCAATTTGTCTTTAGTTAATTTAGATAGAGTTTGGGAGAGAAACTAACACTTGAAAATTGAGACTGAAAGATTGAGACCGGAAGATTGAGACTAAATTAAGTTTGTTATTATGTTTGATTTAAAATTTGTTAGTTGACAAAAATTGAGAGATAGAAAATAGAAATTAAATTAAGTTGATGGAGAAATAACGAAGGTTAATAATGAAAACTTTAATATTAAATGAGGGTATTTAAATAAAAAAAGGTTTTTAAAGTTTCAGTCTCAGTTCTTAATTCCTCAGTTCCTAATATCCAAAGGTATTGAAAATACTGAAATTTTGGGAACTAAAACAAATTTTAATTCAAATTTTTACCAACCAAACACAATACTAAGTCTCAGTTTCTAAAAACAAATGCTATCTTAAATATCTTGTTAGTTTTTTAATTAATACTATTGAAATTTTATATATACAGATAATAACCACGATTGAAAAAAATATTGAGATGCAACGTGCATTAATTAAATATGAAATAAAAATTAAAAATTGGTTCTAATCAGATGTCAATCATCCTTACCCCAGTTAGTAGTTAGGGAATAACTTTAGGTTGATTATTCTTCGTTATAATTGGCCTTTAATTACTAAATCTAAACAAGGGTACGTAGAATATGGTCATTTTAACTCTATGCATGATGTTTGTATATATATCCTCTTTAAGTCTATTAAGAAATGAATGATAACATAAGATGAGAATGAATAATAAATTAATTTTGCTTTTAGAAATGTGGCTTTTCTTGTTGGAGGTTCCCTCATTTTTAAGGTTGGTATATGGACTAAATGGAAGTTAGTGGGGCCACCTAGCTAGTTTAAGAATCACATCTAGGGCTTGCCTGGCTTATTATATGTTCTACTTCACTATTTTTGGTATTATATAATGATATGCCAACATAACAATTCGAATTTGGGCTTCGGCCCCTCCTATTACCAAAAAAAAAAACAATTCGAATTTTTCTGTAATAAGTTCCACTAATATTTATTAATTACAATTTACACGTACGGAAGTATCTTAGAGAAAGATGTCGTTTCTTTTTTTTCTTTGGTCGTGGGCTATGCCCAAAAACCCCAACCCTTCCCCGATGTCGTTTCTATTTAGGAGGAAGCAGAAATTATTGTAATTTGTAACAACTTTTTTTTAATAACATTTTAGTATAATAGGCCTAACAAAAAATTGGGCCCAACAAAATACAGTCCTACGGTTCCAGAACAGATCCGATTTTCTTGGTCAAGACAGGCCTACATGCAGCGGAGGCCTCGTCCAACTGGTGAAGCTGTTGGCCTCAATGTAGCTGCACATGGGATTGAATCCCAGCTGAGGAAAGCTGGGTAATTTAGTGTGTGTGAGTGGGTGTTTGTAGTAAAACCTAGAATCGGGGGCTGTCGTCTAAAATAGTGAGTAGTAAAAAGAAAAAGAGAAAAGAAAAAAAAATAATATTGACTTGATAAATTAGCTACCAAGACTTTCTCGAACAAAATTGATTGATATTAGAATTTCGACTTGTGTATACAATAATTCAATTCAATGAACTGCGAACAAATTTTTAAACGAGACGAATTAGTCCTTCACCTGGGAGATATTGTAGGGGGAAAAAATTGTTAGTAGCTTAAAACCCAATTTTGTAAATGTATTATGTTGTGGCCGAATTATTAACTCACTTGCTTCATAACTATGACATTCGGATTCTAATCTTAGAAATTAGAATCAAATCTTTTTTTCTTTCTTTCTCGCATGTATGAGTGAGTGATGTAATGAAAGAGGGAAAAAAAAATTAACTTGAATAGTTTTTCCCTTCAAATTGAATGATTGAATTTACTGTACAAAACTGCAGATAAGTTAATTATATAAGGTTGAATTATGTACATCAATAACAGATATTAAATAGCGGTCGTTCTTCAAAATTAAAGCAAATTGTTGTATTCAACACTTTTGTAGACATCATTAATAGCAAAATAACATAATATATTTAAGTATTAACCGTAATATGTAGGAATTAGGATCATCATTTTTACAGAGCAATAATTTAATGCATATGGTACACCAACCAAGCAAGAGGGGCAGACCGGCAGAGGGAATGGAGGCCACAGACAAGACTGTTCTGTTTTGAATGACAGTTTTTTTTTTTTTTTAATATCATCACCTACAAAGTCAAAATTTCCAATAGTAGACTTAACTCACTTTATAAATGATCACCTAAGGTTCAAACCAACCTATCTAATGCTTTACTGAATCTTCAGTCTCAATCTCAACCCCCACTAAATCATGCTATATAGCATGTTCCTTCCTTCAGGCTGGTTCCTACAAAATGAACATTCACACGCAAACAAGATACCGTGAGAAAGTTAAGTAACAACATCCTCATCAACCCATCTTTCATTCTTTGATTCTATAGCTAGGTCCATTATGCTAGGCATAGCAGCAGCATGTGTGGTGGTAGTGAGTGTTGTTCTAGTCTATGCATATAAAACAATAATGCCTCCTCCACCAAAGCTTCCTCCTCTTATTACTTCACCAAGAATTAAGCTAAGAGATGGTAGACACTTAGCTTATAGCGAGAGAGGGGTCCTTAGACAAAATGCCACATACAAGGTCATTCTTGTCCATGGCTATGACACCTCCAAGGATATATATTTGCCACTTTCTCAAGTAACAACTCTAAATTATTTCACCATAATAATGTTTGCTAATGCTAATAATTGATGAATTTGATGGCACATACATATATACAGGAATTGATGGAGAAGCTGGGTTTGTACATTGTGACATATGACAGAGCAGGGTATGGAGAAAGTGATCCAAATCCAAAGCGCAATGTCAAGAGTGAAGCATTTGATATTCAAGAACTTGCTGATCAGTTGCAGCTAGGCCCTAAATTCTATGTTATTGGAATGTCCATAGGAACATACCCTGTGTGGTCATGTCTCAAATACATACCCCACAGGCTAGCTTCTGTGTCACTCATAGTTCCTGTCATCAATTACTGGTGGCCTTGTTTTCCTCCAAAATTGGTGAACCGGGAATTTGAGTAGCAACTTAAAAGGGATCAATGGAAACTGCGGATTGCTCACTATGCCCCTGGGTTTATGCTCCATTGGTGGATGACCCAGAAGTGGTTCCCTAAAGATTCTATATCTGAGAGACACCCTATGCTGCTTAACAAACGAGACATGGAAACTATACATCAAATGTCACAAGTACCTATGCCCAATCAGGTGCATTTTTCCATTGTTCCTAGCAAGCTACTTTCATGAAGTTCAATTTAATTTGTGATATTTTTATAGAGTAAATTAATTGTTATGTCCCTATCGAGAAGTTTAAAAAATATCCCTAACTTCAATTAGGGGTATAGTTAAAACCAATTAAAAACTTTAGGGATAAAATTGAGTCAAATTAAATGTTAGAGATATTTTTGAGACGTTAGGGACATAAATAATACTTTACTGCAAGTTTAGTAATATGGATATTGATGTGAGTGAATTGCAGCATAAGATAAGGCAGCAAGGTGAATATGAATCCCTCTATCGAGATATGATGGTGCATTTTCGGAACTGGGAATTTGATCCTATGGAGCTTCAAGATCCATTCCCACAAAATGAGGGTTGTTATGTGTACCTATGGCAGGGTCATGAAGACAAGCTTGTTCCTTTTGAGCTACAAAGGTTCCTTGCAAGGCAACTACCTTGGATAAGGTACCATGAAGTTCCAGATGGTAGACATTTCATCATTCATGAGAACTATTTATGTGAAGCTATTTTCAGAGAACTTTTGCTCGGAGAACAACCAGAAATCAAATAATAATTTATGTGGTTAGTTATACCAAAGAGAACATGTTTTTGTGTAATAACGTAATAACGTTATATGCGTTAACCAAATAACATTGCTGGAATAATATAACATCAGTTAACAACTTAAATTCAACTTAAATTAGATGTTTTATATTTTTTTAGTTTTAGATATTCTATTTTTAAAAAAAATAAAAAATTCATTAATAATTACTTTAAATTTTGAATATTTTATAATTTTCATTATGAATATTTTATAAATAATAATTATTAATATTTTATTTTTTATTGATTGATTTGTTAGTTAAAAAATTATCCGTTATATATACTTTTCGTTATTCCTTATATATGATTGAATATATTTAGTGTGTCTTGTACGTAATGAGATGATTAAAATTTAACATATTTAGTAGCAGAACCATACGTAACTCCATCTCCATCTCTTCTCCTATCAGGGAAAAGAATGTTCTATATTTGATTCCTGCCACAGAATATCCACGTTACTATTTTAAGATTACAGTTACTGCAGTACTGCTAAAATTCATGAAGGGGTTTGATACTTAATTAGATTTTGGCTAATTAGTAAATAACATTTGACTAACTTCAACGCAACAAGCAAGTAGAAGGGCCAACATTTGGCTAATAATTACGAATTGCAAGCATTAATAATATTGTAGATAATGTGATATTAAATCAAAACTTGCAGGATTATTACTCAAACTAAATTAAAGAAAAGAGGAAGAAAACAATAAAAGCGACGGGGACATGCACCCAGCTAAATATATAAAAGAATATTCTTAAAAAATCTTGGTATAAACTCCTCCAACATATGACGTCATCCGCAATTCTCACCACACAAACATTCATCTTCTGCTATATATGTTTATTCTACCTTGCCATAATAATGATAAATGAAAAGTGCTATCTCTCTCTAATTGCAATTTGCCACTCTGTATGTGATAGTGGGGTCTTAAACCAAAATTTGGACAATTTCAGGAGACAACATTATACATGAGCTGTAGTAATAGACAAAACATACGTAGCCATTTCCATTTTCGATAATGATACAAATAAATACAACAATTTAATTGATTTAGTAATCAAATTGTATACTTTAATTAATAAATTATAATAAGTATATATAATATATATTAAAATATAAAATACACATTAAAATATATATGTATTTATATTAAATAAATATAATGATTAATTTAAAATTAATTTTAGTATACTTATAACATTTTTTTAATTAAGCATCAATCATCAATACAACTTGCCATTGTTGGTCTAATTTCATCAGAATATACTATTAGCATATAAACTTATGGTCTACGATTATATTAAAATGTGAAAAAGAAAAAAAAAATCGTCCTAATGAACTAAGTCAAAAGAGATTACTTTCAATAAGAAAATATTTGTAATTTCAACAGAACAAAGAAAAAAAATTCTAGTATATCTGTTGTCTAACCCATGAAGAAAATATCTCAGACCTCTAAATTTATTTCTACATTTCAATTAGAAGATAATAAGGCTCAAGGGATATTACTAGATGTTTTTCTTTTGAAAAAAAAAAGAACAATATAATTATCAAGTGAGAATGAAATTGGTGAAACAAAACAGTGTTTAGTAACTTTAATTGATTGGAAAGCGTGACAGCCAAATCATATGAAAATGCAAATGATGATAATAAATAATAAAAAAAAGGAATAAAATAAAAAGAAAAAAGATGCTTCCCTAAGGAACCTTTGGAAAGGATATCCCCCAAAATTGAATGGAAATAACTTGAGAAAGTCAAATCAAGTACCTCAAACCCCCTCTGTTTTAAACAAATCAAATGAACCAAATTCAGCTTTCATTCTATTGAGATGAGATATTTGATGTGCACACAAAGATAAAAAGAACATAGCTTTGGATCTACTAAGTCATCAAGAACAGATGAAAAGGTTCGGACATCACCTTAAACGATTGTTAACTGATAACAAACCATCACAATCTCAGACAGGAAAACTCTGCAGAGGTTTCTGTCAGGTAAACCACTTGATACTTGATAAGATCAATTCAAGATCCAACCTTTGTTCAATGTTTGTTACATATGTTCTTGGTTTTTTTTTTTTTTGTTTCAGGGGAGCAAGGTTGTTTCTCCAAACCAAGATGATTTTGCTATGGTTTCACCAAGAATTAAGCTCAGAGATGGGAGGCACCTGGCTTATCTTGAAAGAGGGGTTCCCAAGGATGTAGCAAAATACAAGATCATCATTGTCCATGGCTTTGGAAGCTCCAAAGAGATGAACTTTCTGGCACCCCAAGTATAATTTCTCATTCCCTTTAAGATATTCATATGCTTAATAAGGTTAGATGACTGAGAATTCAAAGTATGTATATATATATACAGGAACTGATAGATGAATTAGGTATATATCTGCTGCAATATGACAGAGCTGGGTATGGAGAAAGTGATCCAAATCCCAAACGCTCACTTAAAAGTGAAGCACTTGACATTCAAGAACTTGCTGATCAGTTGGATATAGGGCCACAGTTCTATGTCATTGGAGTCTCAATGGGTTCATATGCTACATGGAGTTGCCTTCAGTACTTGCCCCACAGGTACACAATTACAACCTTCCATATGTATAGATTGGAGAAAAAAATAACTTGGTTCTCACATTTTTTGCTTTTCTCACCACCTTTTTATTACACCCCAAATTTAGAACTATATAAATTGCAAGACAAAATAGTCCATCAGGATGTGAAAGTGGTCATTTTGTCTCCTTTCATTAGAAAATGGGTAATAATTTAGTCTTTTTTGTATAGAAACCCATACATAAGTGACTATTTTGTCCCATGACAGTGAATAAAGGTTGTTCAAAACAAAACTTATAAGGGACCAAATTGTATATGAGTATGCATACTGTAGACTCTAGTATTCACTTTGTGCTTAGTAGTAAAGTACCAGTTAATTTTGTGTAGGCTTGCAGGGTTGGCACTGATAGCACCAGTGATAAATTACAAGTGGCCTTCACTTCCTAAGACTCTAATAAGAGAGGACTATAGAAGGAAACTTGTGCAGTGGGCTAGGTGGTTTGCAAGCCACTGTCCTAGGCTATTGCATTGGTGGGTCACTCAAAAGTGGCTTCCTTCAGCTGCTGTCATTGAAAAGAACCCAGCTTTCTTCAACAAGAGTGATATTGATATTCTAAAAACACTCCCTGGCTTCCCAATGCTAACCAAGGTAAACAAAAACTACCTTAGAAACTGGTATGCTATCCAAGATTATTCCATATTACATAAGTTTTAACTTTGATGTGAATATAAATGTTGGTTGTTACAGGACAGCTTAAGGGAACAAGTTGTGTTTGACACACTTAGGCATGATTGGAGGGTAGCTTTTGGAAAATGGGAGTTTGACCCTTTAAAGCTGACAAATCCATTCCCTCACAACACAAGCTCTTCAGTTCACATATGGCAGGGATATGAAGACAAGGTTGTGCCATCTCAACTGCAGAGGTTTGTGTCAGGGAAGCTTCCATGGATACATTATCATGAAGTTCCAGATGGTGGACACTTAATTGTGTACTATAGGGGATTATGTGAGGCCATATTAAGGGCACTCTTACTTGGACAAGAATACATTGCATATAGGCCTAATAAGTCAGCATTATTTGCCCTCAATGGGGTTGAGGACAAAGGTTCTTGCTCCAGAGAGGAGGATCCTACTTGTAGGGATCATTTAACCCTACCTCTTCATACTCCAAAGGATTAATTAGTTTTTACTTTTTTATTCAAGAATGGTATATATGGAGAGATGTCCATTAAAATATTTCATTTGGATTGCTTTTCACATTTTTATAATCTGTTTATTGTTTGCAATTTTTTTTTTTGGAAAGAATGTCAATTGTGTAAATTACATTTGTGATTTGTTGGGTGAAAAATAGAAATAGGTCTCTTGTATGTATATTACTAAATTATACTTAGTCATCATTTTTTTGGAATCATAAATATGGAAGTGTTCTATTTTGACTAAGTTAGCAACCTATTAGATAGAAAGGAAGAATACAATGAAAACAGATTGTCTTAAACTTACCCAGAATTAAATACAACAACAACGAAGAAGCCTTATCCCACTAGGTGGGTCGATTATATGGATTAAGCAATATTATTGAGCTCTGTCATGTATCATGTCTATAGAGAAATTATTTATATATAGATCTTGTTTGAGCACCTCGTGGATGGTCTTTTTAGATTTTCCTATGCCTTTCATCTATCCCATGTTCACCTTCTATTTCATTCACCCTCCTAATTGGGTGTTCTGTCGATGTTCTTTTCACGTGTCTAAATTACTCGAGACGCGATTCTACTATTTTTTAAACAATATGTGCTACTCCAACTCTCTCTTTTATATCTTCATTCTTTATTTTATTGAATCCATTTACTTAGAATTAAATATGTCCAATTATTTAATAGATATCAATTATTAAGTTTACACATGAGTCTTCCCCTATTTATAATGAGTATTTGATTTATTTCTTTGACCTAATTAATATTCTGTTTCTAACTCTGAATGTGAACAAATATGAAATTAAAGGGGTAATGATTTGATTGCAGAGAATGGTCCAAACTTGTCAAAGAAATAACCGAAATAACTGGCCAGATACACTCCATTGCCCGGGCGTTACAAAATATACATACATACATGCAAACACATACATACATACATACATACATGATCACCAATGGCAGTTAAAGTCTCTTTAAGTCTATGTGCAGTGTTACCCCTCCTTTTCTCCTTCTATTCTATTCTTCAATTCTCTTACTAAAATTCCTTTCCTCTCTCTAGAATTCACCACATTATTCTATCTTGCATGCTCTTCTTATTCAGGTACTCTCTCTCATCTTATTCTACACATACATACATCTCTTCCTTTTTTCCTTCTTTTACTTTTAATCTTACTCTTTCAAATCCATCATCATATGTTACTTATATTTCTTGCTTTTCACTTAAATCTCATTCTTCCTACTGCAACACATTCAGATGTGCCTTTGCATGTTGCATGCAACTGCTTATATCACTTTAATTTTCTTAATTAAGTGGAATGCTGCTAAATGACTGTTTAATTATTCATAGTTTGCTGGATCTGAGAATTGAATAGGCCAATAAGGGAAGGAGGGGTTTGAATTTGATTGGCCTGTTGATGCAACAAACGGTAATGGCAGTTTCTGGAACAAAAACCATTTCTCATGAAACCCTCACACAAGAATTCTTACAATCAGAAGCAACAGAACCTGTCAGCAAGCAGAACTCAATCCTCTCACTCACACTTGATGAGATCCAATGCAAGAGTGGCAAGAACTTTGGATCCATGAGCATGGATGAATTCTTAGCCAGCATTTGGAGCTCTGAGGACAACAACAACAACAATGGCACAAATCAAACCCTCCATGATGAACAAACTTCTCAACAAAACATAAAAAGTGTTGGAACTAAAACAGAACAACAACAACAGCAGCAGCAGCAGCAGGGCTCATTCTGTGTCCTTCCATCTCCAATTTGCAAGAAAACTGTGGAAGAAGTTTGGTCTGAGATCCACAAAGAACAAGCACCGCAACGAAGGGACGAATCTAACAACATTGGAATGAATGAGTCACTTAGAAAGCAACAAACACTTGGGGAAATGACATTGGAGGATTTTCTAATCAAAGCTGGTGTGGTGCAAGAATCAAAATTGTCATCAA
>JASCZI010241700.1:164055-174528 GCA_036250425.1 Stylosanthes scabra
ATCAAGAGTTACTACTACAACAATAATGCCATTGGTATTTCAAAATCAAGTTGTTAGCAACATTGCAAGTAGTAATAGACCAACGGATGCAAGTTATGGAGTGAGGCCTCCTATGCCTATGGGGGTAGGATTCCCTACCCAACAAAATCTGGGGAACCATGGGACTAATAACAATGGACTTGCACCATATCCAATGTTGTCACAGCATAGTAATAGCTCCACTAGGCTTATGGACTCCAGCGTGGGCGGTGGTGGCAGGAAGAGGATAATTGATGGTCCTCCAGAAGTGGTGGTAGAGAGAAGGCAGCGCAGAATGTTGAAGAATCGAGAATCCGCCGCAAGATCACGGGCCAGAAGACAGGTTTTGTATTTACCACTGTCACTCACTGCTCTTTGTATGCTTAATAATGTCAAGTCTTAAATTCGTGCCTGCATTCAAACCATTAAAATCTAAATCCCTTTTAGATAAAAGCTACTAACAGTTGGACATGTTTTTGAGATAAAACGATTTCTTGTGATGTTTTTTTTTTCTTTCCCTTATGTCAAAGTCTTGTAATGCAGGCATATACTGTTGAGCTAGAAGCAGAGCTGAATCTGCTAAAGAAAGAGAATGAGAATCTAAAACAAATCCTGGTACACAATTTGTGAAAGACTTCTGTTCTTAATTTTGATGTTTGGTGAAATTCAACCTAAGTCCATTCTATTTCCCAAATTATACATTTATGTCTTCTGAAATTTAGGTAACTATATAACACTGAACACAACCTATAAAGTTAATTTCATTTAGACAAATAGAATGGTGCTATGCTGAATTTTACCAAACCTCAGGGATATCAGTGTAATTTGTCTCTTTTTTTTTTTAATCTGTATGAATTATGTTTTCTTATGCTTAATACATTATTGTTGTGCTGATTTGAATGTGCAATAGGATGAAGCTGAGCGCAAGAGGAAACAAGAGGTAAATTGTATTTGATACATTTCAGGGTTATGATGTATGAACATCACTTTGTAATTTGTGCTTTTTATTGAAACAGGTTTCAGAGAGGAAGAACACAACAAAGCCAGAAAAGAGGACTGCAAAAATGAGGGAAATAAGAAGGACAATAAGCGCAGAGTGGTGAGCATGTATGTGTCAACAGGAAAGTTTAAAAGTTAATGTGAACAAAATAAGGTGTCTCAGTGTGTCTTGTAAGATTTGTATGTCTTAAGAAGAGTGTGTTGGTTTTTCTTGTTGTACATTTGGAAATAAAGGCATATAAAATGCTGCTGCTGGACACACATTTCACTCTCAATTTCTCCTTTCCAAGTATTTAACCATTTGGAAGTCGAAGTAATACATTTACATGAAACATTGCGTATCATAACATAAATCAACATAGATTTGAAGGAAAAATAAAAATTCGATGATGCAAGATATTTCATATTACCCTGTTTTTATAAGAATTTTTTTTTGTTCGGATGGAATGGATAACCATCTTCAATTTCAAGCATTATATCACAAACGCACGCATATACACTCACACATACACAACAAATGGGTTCACTCTACTTCTACCAAGGTTCGTGGTCACTACGAAGTAAGTGGATTGCTAGTTGAGCTAAGGCCTTAACATAAATATATAATTTTTATAATTTTTTTGGGTCGATACTCGATATATATAATTTTTTTTTGGACATGTCGATACTCGATATATGTATGCTATATATGCTCCTCTAACAAAAGATTCAGTTACAACTAGACCTGAGCCCAAAAATAAACCAACTTTCTTGTATAATACCAATTGTGATTGGGAAATTGAGGTGTACCATGTGTCCATGTCTATAGGAAAGCAAACAAGGTAGAAGATTGTGTTGCCAATTTCATCATGGACTCTAATGATGAAGATGCTATGTTTTTTGAGTGTCCTCCTATAACCAATATGTTGGGCTGGGCTGATTTATGTGAGGTGCATTATACACGTGGTAGCTAGTCTGTTCTTGTTTTTGGCCTTCTGGCCTCTATTGTAAAAAAATAAAAACACTCGTATGAACGTTGAATTAATTTGAATTCGTCAAGTGTTTAGTTAATTTTTACTTTTTCGATTAAGCAAGTTTAGAGTTCAATGCAGTGTTTTATATCTAGTAATCTAGTGATAAGCAGTAAATTTTTAAACGGAGCTCAATTGACAACAGATTAGTTATCATCTATCAGGTTGAAGGATATTTAAAAAAAAAAAAGTTATAATCATGAAATTTTTAATAAAATAGAGAATTTAAACGGAAAATATGTGAAAACAAATTATTAAGTTTTTCATTAATGATTAATTTTTAAGCACAATCAATTTATATATTATCACATCAATAATTTATTTTTAAATTTATTATTAAAAAATTATGTAAAGGTTGATATATATATGCGAAAGTGGATTGGATTTGATTAGATTAAGACATACCTAATCTAGACGCCTTTAGTGTGACTTGAGCTAAATTGGACGTAGAAAAATAAATCAAGTTGTTAGCAGCATGCAATATCAAATTGGACGGTTAATTAAATAAGCACGCCGACAATGACCTATATAATTATATCGATATCTCCCTAATTATTTAATTTCTGTACCTCATAATGGATCCTAAAGAAATAATAATCATGCATGATACATGGCCACAAAAGCCAAATTTAGTCGTATAGATATATGATTAATTGATTATTCTTCTTTTTTTCAGGCTTTGATTCTTTTGTTTATTATTTATCAACGAAGAAACAAGCTACTACATGCAATATTTATTTGTATATCAATATAGTAGTAGAAGCTAAATTAAATAATAATAAATCTTTCATTACGTACTGATTTAAGTATCATATCCATAAAAGTAACCAGGCAACTCACCTTAAGAATTGAATTAAATTATTACGATTGGATAACTAGCATTGCAAGCTAAGGAAATTTATAATATATATTTACCAATAATTTAATTATTAAGTTTAATTTTAGGGTATGCAAATGTCACCCAACTTCCTAATACACTCAACTTGACCTTCATTGGCAATTCTTAATGATTGAATATATATGTGGCTACCAGCAAATTCAATGTGATGTGGTTAATTAATATAAACAATGGAATCTCAGCCGTATAATAATATAATGAAATACTCAAAATTAAAGTGTGTTTTGTCCATATTATTATTATTATTATTATTATTATTATTATTATACTCTCTTTGATTTAAAATAAGACATATTTAATTTTAATAATACTTAAAAATGTATAAAGACTAAAAAGAGATAAAACTATTCTTTTAAAAAATAAAAAATAAAAAAAATAAAATATACAGGGTATTAATAAAGTTGTTGAGCTAATGCATTCACTTTTCGACCTATAGTAATAAATTCATTTGGTTTTAATTTGTTGATTCTTTAGGCGGCAAGCAGGTACATAATATGATCCATGTGTGTATGTGATGCTTCTACGTTTTGGTTGTTTGACGATTTAATATGTATAAATGAATTGAATCGACATAATTACGTTCAACTTCATTTGTTTCTCCAATTGATTCATGAATCATGATCATGCATGTGTGCCTACAGTACTAGATATTCATATTCAAAACCACGTAACCTATGTATATATATTTTGCACGTAAAATCAATTAGCATACGTATTAGTTATTGAGAATCTCCATCTACCATGTACTAGTGTCTCACTACCTTATTGCATTCAATGCAATATGGTAATTAATTTCAGAAATTAGAATCATATCATATTATCATGCATACATTTTTCAAAAACAATAACACTAACTAGGTTTTTTGTTTTTTTGTTTTTCTTTTTTAAAAAAATCTGGTTTTCCCCCCAATTTATGTGGGCATTAATTAGTGATGCATGCACTTGTATGAAAATACACACCCTTGTGTCTTCATATTCAACAAATACAAACAAAAATATCAACTGACCATATTACATTTTCAACACCCGCAAACGTAGGCATACAACCGCAATTCATTCCCTCTTCCTTTTCTTTCTTTCTTCCTTTCTTTTTGTCTTTAAATTGAATTAATAATCCATTTCTTTTTCCTTCTTCTTCTTTTTTTAACTTTTGTTAAAAATTAAATTAATCCTGTGTATATTGGACTTGCAATACTAACAACTCAGCTCAATTTTTAAGGTCATGCACAACAATTGAAGATTTTAAACCTTTTCAATTAGTGGTAAAAAAAAACTTTTAAATAAGTAAATAGAATAATGTTTCATGTATACATTTATCCATATTTTTTTATATCTAATAATTTTACACATCAAACACGAAAATAATGAAGTCTAGTATGTAGTATCTAATTCTTTTGCATTTCAATAAATCATTTTACATTAATCATATTATAAGACACTTATTGATAAAACTGATGTTATATCTGTAACGACTTCAATTAATTAATTGAATGAAGAAAAATCAAGAAGAGTGTTGTTTTTAGGTTTTGGGGGTAGAGACTAGAGAGGCAACCAAATTGAACATAGTAACCACCACAATAAGACAATCCTCTTTTTCTTTCCCATTATATTATTGTCTCCTATGCATTATAGAAATATAGAAACAACCACTACTTTGCAATCACAGCCACTACTTTTCCATGCAAATGCAACAACCCTCTCTATTTTCTTCCCCCAATTTGTGCCATCCTTCTCAGTGTTTGAAGAGCCATTAATTAAGATATGGGTGATACATACAGTAGTAGTACATATATAATAATATATTCAATACTAAATTAAAAGTTAGAAGAAAAAAGAAGCAACTAGATATATGGATATGAGATAGGATCAATACTTTTTAATGGATCCATACTTTATGTATATGACCTCAAAGTACCTTTTCATGAACCCTAGCTCTTTTTTTCTATATAGGTACTAAAGTTGAAGCTCCCTAATGTTGCACATAAAATAAATAATAAAACTGGATTTACATTTACATTAAATTAAAAGATAGGGACACAAAAGCAGGCACTGGGGCAGAAGAGAAAGATTGAAAGAGAGAAAAATAAATAAATATTTATATTTATATTATATTATATAGATATCCTGTTGTAGTAGATGATGACACTTTGATTCTAGAGTAGCAGCCCTAAAAGCTAAGGAATTGAAATCCCCGAGTTGTAATAATTAAGAGAAGCTTTTAGGCGAAGCATGCATGGAATAATTAAAATGTGTAGCTGAGCTCTCTGATATGTGAATTGAAGATGTATCAGAAACTGGGAAAATGATGATGATTGTGATGATGGTGATGATGAGAAGGTTGCACCATTTGCAAGTCAGTGGTTGTTTGGCATGAGTTGTTATCATCGCTCATCAACGTTCTGTTAATTAATTTCGAAACAAATCAAAACAATTGTATTGGAATATGTATTTGATGAGATAATAATTAAGAACATACTCTCTTGGTCTAGATGCCCAAAGAGAACTAAGGGCACGAAGGCGTCCATAGTACTCTCCAATGACAATAAAACAGCGCGCTGCTTGACGAACTGTTAGTAATCGACATAATTGGTGAAGTGTTTGCTGTCTCAAATTATCAGCCTGAAATACACACATACAAATCATGATACACTTTTAATTATTCTACCTAGGGTTTCTTTATATATATGTAGCCATCACTTTCTGAAACCAACTCCTGAGTGATACACTTTTAATTAAGTTACGTCAAATCATCGCTACACGAATGTTGCGATAGAAGCAAAGCATAATAAGCATCAAGTATTCCCAATTCACAATTATAAACCCTAGCTAGTGAAGGCAACTCCTACTATATGTCATTATTAAGAAAAAACAAAACGACAGGAAATTAAAGGATATCAATCCATCATATTCTCAAGTTAAATCAAGATCATGAAATGTTAGCTATATATATATATGTAGCAATAATGAGTGCCAGGGATAAGGAGCACAAATTTGCGGCGCAAAACCTGCTACGAGCCAATCAATGACCACAAAATGGACTTGACAGTAACGTCTCAACTCTTATCTACTACTACTCTTCCTACCCTAAAATAATCATCTTATATCTTAATTTATTTTCTAAATTCTATTAAATTTGTGTAAATATATGAAAGAAAATCTTATTCTTTTTTCAGGCTATTATTATCTGTGTCATATGTCTCATGTGCTTAGCTTAGGTTTAAATTGAAATTTAGGGTTGCGTATGTAGAACAAGCTAAGTGCGTTATAATTAAGCATATTAAAAAGATATAGTTATCATATATATTAAAAATATAATTGATAAAATAAAAAATTTAATTTTTATATACTTATTATAAAAAAAAAATTTAATGTATTCTTACAATACATATTAACTAAATCTTTTTTATTTTTAAAAAAAAAGGCTACAATAATTATCTTTAATAAATTAGAAAAAGGTGGAAAGTCAAAGAGAAGAGAAATTAAAGATAAAACTGGTTCCCGGCCCGTTTGACATCCAATTTGATCAACAACTAATAATAGAGAGTTTACGAACCAATTAAAATTTGAAAGTCTACGTATGCATTGAAATCTAATCTAATTTTGAAAATAGTTAGTTAAACTAAAAAGTGGCAGACAAAAACAGATGTCACCTGAGGCTTCACGCCATAATAATAACTTCACTTCTCCACCAAATCTTCAAGAGTAAATTAAAATTAAATTAAATATTACTACTACTTCTAGAAAAAAAGACAAACTACCTGGCGAACAAAGCCTTCAAGATTGGCAAGCTTGCCCATGGCAACCACCATCTGTTGGACACCGTCGACGATGGGGCCGCCGGCGATGGTGTCGACGAGAGACTGCTGGAGCTGGTCAAGGCCTTGAGAGAGAGCATCCTCCGCTTGCTGTGAGGAATGTCGCAGCCCATACATTCCCATTATCTGTTGCTCCGCTAGTGGCTCCAACTGTTGTATCAACATCTGTATGTACTTTTTACTAATTAACATTAATCCCAATTATCACTAATTAATCACTATTACAATACTAACCGTCGTCTATCTAACTAATAAAAATTCAATCAATAATTTTTTTTAAATTAAATGTTTTATGTTTTATTTTTTAAAAGATATAAAATTATTATTTTTTTTTTAATTTTTATTGGTTATTAGTACTTTCTCTCATTCATATAATTCGATATATAAACACTACTGACCGTGATGAGGTCGGAGGGGCGGAAACCGCCGATCCAGAGGAAGCAGCGTTCGGCTTGGGAGGTCCACATGCCATTGATGAGATGGAATACATCTGATTTTGCTGCAACAGCCTTGAGCCTGAAGAGTTCATCGTAATGAGACAAATATCCATCCACTATCCCTCTCATTTCACCGTCTGAAAGCGGCGCCTGAAGCCCGTTCCTCAGCTCCCCCATCACCCGCTGCTCCTCCTCCAACCACCTTGCATATTCCATGTCAAACATCGCAGCTCCTGCATGCAAATCATCCCCTCCATTTACATTACATTATTATTATTAAAAAAAATTAAATATTCATATGTAGTTGACTTTTTACGAAGTTATTGTTTAAAAATACTATATAACTTAATATATTTAATTAAATTATAATCGAGACAACTTCCCACAAAATTAACTAAACTTGAATTTTCACTTGAAACAAATGAATTCATTCATGTTGATTATTTTATGTGGTGCCGTTTCAGATTTTGTATGCTTTATGAAATATTAAATACTAATGTAGCTATTATGTGCATGTTACATAATAAGTATATATTATTAAAATGTTTGGATCATTTGGTGACTGGTGCAATGTGGCCACCACTCAAATTGACCCACCACCTCCATTTTATTCCCTTCCTAATAAATAAATAATGGAATTTAATTTAATTTGGATAGACTTAACAATAACATCATGACAAAACTCAATTATTTAATCAACCAACCAACCATTTTCTTCCATTTACATGTTGTGTCATTTAAAAAAGTTTTCTAATTTCATTGCACTAAAATCAAGTTTAATAGATAATGTATTTATTTCATTTTCCTCATTTTCATTTGTTAGTTAGCTTTTTTATTTTCTTCTCTAAAGCCTAAAAAGAAAAGTTTCATGTAAAGAGCATAGTATCATAATGGAATAATTCTGTGTAAAGCTAAAGTATATAAAGTAGACTTTACATATATCATATATGTTAAGAAAGGGTCGTGCAGTTCATAAAAAAATATATATAAATTAACATGATCTAATCTATAAATTCTGGCCCACTACTGTTTCTATCATCTAGCTTAGTCTGTCATTATATAATTTGGATTCAAACACAATTAGCCATAGGTATTGGTCAAACTCAAGAGACTTCTCAAAAAGAAAAATGCCTTCCAATAATATCAAATTTTGACTTTTTTATTAGGTATTTCAAGAGTTTATACTTCACAAGAAAAGAAAAGAGATTAAATTACAAGTAAATAACACTCACACAGCAACCATATGTAGTTTCTTATTAATTCCTCATCACTGAGCTAGTAGTGTATTCTAAAAATAATACTACTAACCAAAGTTTCAAGTTTTTTTTTTTTAAAAAAAAAATTATTGAAAAATGAAAATGCAGTTCAACATTATTTTATTTTCAAAGAAAAAAGAAAGGAAAAGGAATTGGTAAAAACTGACCAGAGCTTAGATTGCCTCCAACACCACCACAATCCATGAATAGTCCCTGTTAAATAGAAGAACTCAAAAATATTAACAAAGAACTTTATAGCATAAGATAATAAATAATGAATATATTGTATATAGAAGTTTAGAACCTGAGAACGAGCCCTTTGAAGGTCTTGTTCAAGTTGTGTGAGCTTTAATCTACTTGACTCTAATTGCTGCACATAAGCCTGCTCCATAGACAGCAAGAAAAATGCACTTATTATTCATTTTTATTAACATCCAAAATCTTTTTCATGTTATGCCTTAATCTTATCTCTCTCAACAACTAATTTTGAATTTTGTAACGATATAATAATAGGACACACCTTTTTCCTTAGACGGCTTTTTCTTGCAGCCTCTCTGTTTTGAGCTAATCTTCTCAATGTCTGATGGCAAAATAACATAGAAAGGAAAACAATAAAAAATGTATAAGAAGTTAACATACCTTAAATAATGCAGAAAAGGAGATTTAGATAAAAATAAAAAGGATTATGGAGAAATAATAATCTATGTTTTCATGTTCAAATACCTTTGCATCAAGTGGTTTCTCTGATGTGGAACCAGCTCCCTTCCTCTGCACTCAAGCAACAGATTGATCATTATTGCAGAATAAGAAACAAAAAGAAAGAGATGAACACATAGAAGACTAGCTAGAAAATCAGAACAAAAATGTTGCCATAGCAGAAGCCTTGTTGGTATAAAAGAGGGAGAGAAGTGAATACAAGTTTAGAACATGTTTAGGTAAGAATATGATTAGATTTCTCACAGAATTTTTAGGAAGCGTTTCTGAGTGCTGATCAAGGCCCTTAGACCATTTCTCTTGAGGCATGCAATAATCAACATGATAAGGGTAGCAAAAGGGATCATTTTCAGCCATTGCTTTGTGTGTGTTTTGTGGCTTAGAACTTAGAACTTGTTGAGACTTATTTATAACTAGAGATTTGAAGAGTTGGGAGAAGAAGAAGAACAAGAAGAAGAGGATAGGAAACTAGGTAGGACAGTGGCTTTAAAATGAGTAAACTTTGATACTTGATAAGTACTGAAAAGATTCTCCCTTTGTTTGTTTGTTTGCTTGTCAGTACTTTGTACACATCTCTCTCTCTTTCTCTTTCTCTATCATATTTCATGTCAGAATATATTCATCAGAAAATCCTTCAGGAATCAGGAAGACTCTGAGTTCTTTTGATTTTCCGATACATGTTGGGATCTGTGCTGAAGATAGACATATAAGAAAGAGAGAGAAAGAGAGAGAGGGACTGATTTGAAACAGTAAATAATTGCATCAACTTTGGACTTTCCCTGAGATTTTGGGATATGGAAAAGAGTAGTGAACTGAGAGATTAAACAGTGTTGAAGAGGAGGAAGCAACCAACCTTTTCATGAGGTGATTTGGCTTGTGATGATGAAGAAGGGCCTATTATTCTTGAGGCATCATGATGATCTAAAGAAGAAGGTGTTGTTGCCTTTTTACTCATTGGAGATTCTGCTTCAAAGGGTGGCTCAGTTTTTGTTGAAAGTGCTGAATCAGTGCTTTCCCCTCCTGATTTTGATCCTCCCTAATTCCAACAAAAATTAAATTATGATCAACATCATTCATTCAAAGCCCAATATTTATTATTATTTCTTTGAACATGTAATAACTTGTAAGCATAAGAAACTTTATTTATATTAAAAATTGATAATGATGATGGTCAAAGATGGGGATAAGGTAGTAGTACCCTTGAGGTTTGGTGAAATCTGATTGGCCATGAAGGGAACATGTCTAGTGTAGCAGCAGGTCTGGGTGGTGCTGCTGCAGTTGTGAATAAAGCTGCAAGAATCACAAAAGTAAAATCTGAGAGGATCA
>JASCZI010241701.1:0-12822 GCA_036250425.1 Stylosanthes scabra
TCTATCTGTAGACATGATACATGATAGAGCACAATGGCGTCGTTTGATCCATGTAGCCGACCCCACCTAGTGGGATAAGGCTTTGTTGTTGTTGTTGTTGTTGTTGCCCTATTAGGGTTTTGTCTTGTGCTCTACTTTTGTACCTGTTAGGGTTTTCTCTTGTACTCTAGTGTTCTGTTAGAGTTTTCTTTTATGTTCGGTTCTTGTGCCATAATAAGGTTCTTCTGGTGTTTGGTTAAAATTTTCTCTTGTTCATTTGGAGTACTTTTAAAATATTAAAGAAAGAGTAAAGATTTGAGTTGAATAGGCTTATTGAAAGACTCTTTGCTGTTGCATCCCGAACAATGGAGGCAGATTTCAAGATATTCTTGTGGACATAAGAGTATAGTGTTAGGGTTTGGAGAGACCCTGACATTCCATAAACTGAAAAGAATCTGTATATCCTACCCTCTCGAGAATGGTTTAAATTGAGATCAATCAATCTCGAATATGATGGAATTTAAATTGAGATCTTGTAGTTACTATATGGTCTACGGAAAAAATATCACGACTGTCTCTCAGGGCGCATCTTCTCCAAATGGTTTTTGCCTCTGTCATTGAGATCAACCTTGAGTTTCAAAATAACACATTTCTTTGTTTTTTTAGTATTTTCATCTCTAAGTTTATTTGATATTTACTTCTTTAATTTTTGTGGAGATCACACTTTCTTTTGCTTTTGGTTGTCCAAGTTGGACTCAACTCTTATGTATTCATTTTTTCAGTGAAAATGAAATACAACTGCTTTTGATAAAAAAAAAAACTAAATTAAACAAAATATCTATTATTCTAATTAAATTATTAAATCTTTGGTATCCTTTAATTACACATTATTTTAGACATACAATTTGCGCGACTTAACAATTAATTTATGTACTCACTTTAAACTAAATAATAATTAATAAAAAATATATATAAAAAAACTCATCGCTTTTAAATCACTATTATTATTATTATTATGAAAATACGTAATTATAACACATATAATTAAATTAAGAACCTAATTTAATTTAAAACCAAATTATAATAATTCACTTAATTACCTATATTAAAATAATTCAAAAAAATATATCATTGGACTAATATAATAATACTCAAGTAATAATATTATTTTAAATATACAAGTTGTTTAATTATAACATATTGAAAATAAAATAAGGTTCTAGTTTAATTTAGAATTAATTTATCAAAAAATTTATTTAATTACGTTTAATGATTTATTAAAATCTATTATTAAACAAATAAGTTAAAGCCTAAGAATAGTTAAAATAATTTACTATAATAGATAAAATATGAGTAATGCTACGGAACCAACATTAGAGAACCAATAGGGAGCTATAATTAGGAAAATAATTGGTGATAAAAAAGAAAAGAGAAAAGAAGGAAAAAACCTATTGACTACTTATTGGCTAACAAACTATGAGCTCCCTAAACTTTCTCATAAAGTAATTATTAAACAGTCTAAACTTATTATTCTAGATACACAAAACTATTCAACTATACTATATAAGGAAAATATTAGGAACATAATCTTAATTATTCTAAATCCAATTTATTAAAAGAAAATCATCTCCATACTTATAATAAAATAACAACCATGCTAGGTAATCAATAAAAATTCAGCCAACATCAGTCAACGACTTAAATCAGATGTTCTGGAACTGCCTACGGAGAGGTGCAGACGGAACTGCCAGAACAAGGACATAAAGGTACCACAAATGTGAAAATAGCAAGATCAGAGAAGAATTTGAGAAAACAGAAGGCGAAATCGGAATCAGAACACCCAAAAATCTTGGGAAGGGTCCCACTTGATGTGCCACGTCATTCGACACGTGGCGTTGCCACATCAGTGATGAAATGACACATGGCATCGACGGATTGGAAGAGGAGGACACATCAGCAATGACAAGGCGCGGTCAAATCACGGTCAACACTTGGCTGGACTTGATCAAAGAGGACCGGTTGGATTGGTCTGACTAATGAAAGAGTGAACCGAACCGACAATTGTGAAACCAAACCGGATTGATTTGAACTGAAGAGATCTGAACCGTTCATCTGAGCAACAGATCCAATGGTCCAGATTAAATCTGGAAAATGAATCATGAGAGTAGGAGAAAGAGAAGCACGAGCTTCTCCATGGCTTTTCCGGCTGCCGGTACGATCGCGTCCGATATCGGAATTTGACGCCGTTTGTTGTGCTGGAATCGTAACGAAGAGAAGAACGGTTTGGTGTATGCGGTGCCGGAAAAAGTCATCAGAAAAGGTCCTAGAAAACTGAAGAAAAGGGCCATTGGATATGAAAGAAAGTGATGAATGGAGCAACTTTGGGCGGCGATTGGCGGAGCGTGGAGGCTCCGATTTCAACACAGTTTGATGCGTTGGAATCACAGCAGAGAGAAGATTACAATGGTATAGATGGTGAATCAAGAAAACTCGAAAAAAGTGATTGAAAATAGGGACAAATACTGGCACTGGGAGAAAAAAAACTGAATATGTGCCAAGAACTAAACATATAAATCAAAAAGTTCAGGGAGGAAACCATTGTTGAATCTCCATGAGAAAAAAATGTTGGAAAGAACCTAAGCTCTTGATACCATGTTAGAAAGCGAGAGAGTACACAATGGAGAAAGGTTTGTATATGAGATTAATGTGATTAGAAAGCAACCTAAGCTCTTTAGGTTTTGGATGTTCTGTTTTTAGGTTTCGGATGTCTGTTTCTAAAACAAATATAAATTTGGCTGAGGTTGCTTTAGGTTTCGGATATTCTATGACTTCCATTGTGGATGTTCTATAAACAGTGATTTCGGATATTCTATCTTTTGTTGGTTGATTTGTTGGTTAGAAAATTATTGGTTACCTATACTTTCCCATAAAATAATTTACGAAAATATATAGTATGTATATATACTTCGATAAATAAAATAAAATACTAATAATTTTGTAATAAATTATCGAAATCTGGGATGTTACATGGTATGCGTGGCAAAGAGGCCTGAAAGTGGGAGAGATAGGATTAGGGTTAGTGCTTTGCCTAAATTCAATTTTTTGATAAATAAATAATATTAAAATTGTTTTATTATTTAGATGTATTTAACAATTTATTTAATTTTAATAGCATAGAAAATATAAAATCAAAAAACTTAAAAATTTACATATGAGTACCGTATATAAATTAACTAATTATAATTTAAAATATGAGTCTCATATATAATTAAAAAATAACTAATTATAATTTATATTATAAAATTTTCAAATTTAATCAATAAATACAATAATACAAGAGTACTCTATATAAATTTTTTTCATAATAATGGTCATCCATAAATAAATAATCCTTTAAAAATAACTAATTAATGTTTTAAATAAAAGCAAGTCATTATTAAATTAAGAACAAGTGATCATTTAATTACCCTGCTAGTCCCTATAGTTTCATCAAATTTTTAATTAGGTCCCTATACTTTTTTTTCCCTTTCATCAAATTTTAAAAACAATATAGGGACCTAATTGAAAATTTCATGAAACTATAGGGACCTATGTATTAATTTAACCTTTAATTAAAAACTAAGTGATTATGTAAACAGAAGTAAGTGATCATTTAAAGAATTTTTTCAAAACTTAACGAATAATCCAAATAACGAAAAAAAAAGTAGTTGTCGTGCGTGTTATGGTGGGATGGTGATGCAACATTGTGAAAAAGAAGACGTACTAGTAGTTGTGAATGAATAGGATTTCAATTTCTTTCGGCACTCAGACATTGCCAGATGGAGTTGTTGATAACTTGATATGAATGACAAGCATATTAAGTTTTCTCTACTAGATATTGTTCCTAAAACAAACATAAGCTTCAAGTTCATTTGAAAAAAACCTACACTAAAATATTATTGATAAAACAGAGAAGATAAGACTTGCACATGTGTGAAAAGAAATGGTTAAATATCAAAATTTGAGACTGATTCATTTAATATACAAGTTTAAAATCTTGCCCAAAATATTTTCACAAAATTCATGAGGTTGATTTACTGAATTAATTATGACTGAAGCTCGAGTTGGCTCACGAGCTTACTTGATTCACCTGTAGCCTTATTGTCCTATAAAAAAAATTATAGATGTTTTCAGATGAATGGAAAGAGAATTTACTTCATCAAGTAATTTATTAGATAATCGAAAATAAAGAATATAAACAACTATTTAAAATTTAGATGAACCGGTGGGAATGAGCCCTTAAATAGTTAAAAAAGGGTCAACCTTGTTTAAAGAAAGTTGACATAGTAGCGTATCAATTATTTCGATTAAATAATCAAATTTATAGTGAAATTAGCTTAATTCAACAATAATTTATTTAAATTTTATTTTATTTTAGTGCTCGATTAAATTCCCACTTAATGAGAAAATATTTATTTCAAACTTGTTTTCGATTAAAAGTTTTAGGTAGTGTCTAATTTGGTCCATAAAATTTTCGATGCTTATTAAATTAGATATTACGTCTTTTATTATCTATATTTTAAAAAATAAAAATAAAATTTGGCCTAAGTAATAACATTGACAGAGAAAATAGACTAAGCAATTAAAAATATTAAGTTTATTTTGCTACTTGAATGAATTTATGGTATAACTAAATCTCTCAATTTTAATGAATTAAGAAATTATTCTAAACACGATTTTAATTCAATGAACACTTTTTTTCTCATACGGATTAAATTTTAATTTATTTCATAATACATACAAAACAAAGAATAAATAATATATAAATAATATAGATATTACAAAAAAATGAAAAAATTAAATTGTTTGTTTAATTTTATATATATATATATATATATATATATATATATATATATATAAAGTCTTGGTAGCTAATATTAAGGAGATAATAGGGAGCCAATATCATTTTTCTTTATTTTTCTCTCTTTTTTTACCACCCATTATTTCCCTAATTACACTCATTGGCTCCCTATTGGTCTGCTAACGTTGGTTCCCTAGCATTACTCATATTAATATCTTATCAATATTAATATTAATGTATGTATGTATGTATGTATGAAGCCCTTTATGTATGAAGCTCAAGTCAAAAAAAAAAAAAAAGGAAAGGTCTATAATGAAAACACTAAAATGTCTTCTAGTGAAGATAGTGGATCTTAACCATTGATTTGTGCTATTAAAATTTGATGTGTAATTAATGTTATAGATAAATTTCTAAATATAGCAAAATTCTTACTAGAAGACACTTAAATGTCTTCATAGTAGAATTTTCCCAAAAAAAAAAAAAGGGTAAGAAGTTAAGGAAGAGCTTTAGAAAACATAGTTCTAAAAATCGAACCGGACCGGCCGGTCGAACCAGTTCAACCGCGAATCGACCATGATTGCGGCCGGTTCAGCAATGGTAACCGTCCTCTTAAAAATCGGAGTTAAACCGATGAACCGACCGAAAACCGGTCGATCGAACCGAACCGGAACCGGCCGGTTTTCTCTCAAAGGAGAAATAAATCTCCAAAATGAAAGACATGAGTTTTGAACCATTGTCCTTAAAATGCTTGCTTGCTTACCACCATGCTATACTAACATTTGTTAAGATCAATGCAAATTAATAAATATATTAAACAATCTTCATTGTAACTTGTTTATTTTTTTTTGGTGACACTAACTTGTTTATACTTATGTTATTTTCATTTTAATTTGCACACACTTATTTACATATTAATTATATTTTTATTTGTACATTAATATTAATATTAAAATAAATTTAATTAAATATTTATAAATTAAAATACAAACACTTATGTTTTTATTTTTTCGCGGTTGACATATTTACTAATATTATTTTCAATAAATATTTATATATAATAGAATGTATAAAATAATTAATAAATTATTAGAATAGGAAAATAATAGTTATTTTAATATAAAACTACTTAATATTTACTTTGTATATTGTATTTGAGTGAAATTATTATATTTTAATTAATTTAGTATTTTAAACTTGTAAGATAATTTAAGATATATATGATGATATAATTATATTTTATATCTTTATATTTATTTTATATTATTTTATTATAAAACGGTTGAACCTATAAAACCTCTAATCGATAGCTCGAACGGTTCGATGACCGGTCCGGTTTTCAGAACCTTATTAGAAAATTAAAAAAGAAACAATCAAAACTCAAGGGAGGAAAATCGAAATGGTAAAAAAAAATGTAATGTATGCAAAGTTTAAAAAATTAATTCTGTAAAAATCTAAAACATTAAATATAAAATAACAATAAGTCCATTGCGCTAAAAAAAATTAATAAACTCATCCAATAATATAAAAAGGCACACACATTTGGTCCAGAATACTACTTGGCTTTTTTTAAAAAAAAAGATATATTTAAACCAAAACTGTCTATTATTATGTTAAACCGATTTTGTGATTTAACTGGATTTTTAAAAAAAAGGACACATGTCAATCTAAGAGACAAATTCTTTAATAAAAGATGTTTTTGGCATTCTCAATAAAGTGGCTCCCTTATAAAAAATACAAAGTTAGTTGCTTTAGGTTTTGGATTTTTTTATTTCTTTTATTGAAAACGTTCTATAAACAATAGTTATGAATGTTCTATCTTTTGTTGACTGATTTATTGGTTAGAAAAATATTAATTATTTATATTTTTTTAACAATATTCCTAGCAATTAATTTGTATCAATTATGTCATAAATACTTTCGATTACTTTTAAATCTACCATTATTCTTGATTTTTTTTTGTTTCACTAATTTTCTTTTTCAATTTTAACCTCATGCGAAACACATCATTATCACCATCATCCACATCATCTTCACTACCTTTCTCAGTTTCGTATGGTGGTGGTGTTGGGTTTGCTGTTTTGAGGATAATGGGATTTTGATTTCTCATTTGAAGTTTTTGCGGCGACAACGACAGTGTCGTTTCTGTTGAGGATGCAAATAAGATACAGAGAGGAGTAGTGGTGGTGGTAGGCGACGATGATGGTGATGATAGAGAGGAGAGTTAAAATGGGAAAAGAAAAATTTGATCAAATAAAAAATAAGATATATTTAGAACTAATTGAAAATATTAGGAATAAAATTGACACAAATTAAATGTTAAATATATTTGTTTTTATAAATTTTTAAAATATCAACAAAACATAGAGTTTGCCAATGAGACGTAGTCAAATGATATTTGTCAGATTTTCTTAATAGAGGTTTCATATTCGAGCATCTTTTCCTCTTTCTTCGGTGCGTTTAAAATGAGCCTAACAATTATGTGCGCATTAGATGCGCTACTTTCATTGAACCGTTAGATCTTATTAAATAAAAATAAAAGAGAACTATAAAAGGAGAGTATTAATAGGATTTAACTAATATAGAATACATTAATATATAGATTAATAAGTATATTTCTATTTTATAGAATATATTTTATATACATAAATAAATACAAAACATATCTATACATAATAATTTTATTTTTTTATTTACTAAAATCAACCAGTATGGAATAAATTTTTTATTATATTAAAAATAAATTCTTATCGAAACATAATCTTTAATTACAAGACATACAATATAATATTATTTTATTTTTATAACTTGACCGATAAATAAAAAATTCTTTTAATAATATTTTTTATTTTTATGTTATGTAATCATATTATTAACAAAATAGTTATTTAAGATAATTCTCGTTTAATATGAAATAATTTATTACCGTCGAGTAATATAAAATAGATTAAAATAATTTTATATTATATGTCTTGTAATCAAAGATCATATTACATTTTAATATGGACACCAGAATAAATATGTATTTTAATAACAATTTATTTTTAATATAATAAAAGCTGGTTAAAGTATACTATTTTTTATTTTTAATATTTTTGAAAAATTTTTAAAATACCTTAACTTTTTATTTGGTCAATTTTCTCTTTAATATTTTAAAAATTCTTCAACTTTACCTATATAATTTATTTTTGAATAACAAACATTTATTTTTATCAATTTAAATATAAAAACGTAATTTTTTTGTGTCCATATTAAATAGCTATTTTGTTAATAATATAATTACATAATATAAAATTTCCCAAATATAATTAAAAATGTGTATTTTATTTACTAGTCACGTAATAAATAAAATTTAATTATTTTATATTGTATATGTATTGTAATTAAATATTATGTCTAAATATAAACTTATTTTTTATATACGTATAAATTTTATGTATATAATTCTAATTCCCTGAGTAATAAAAAATATTTAAATTTTATGTATTGATATATTTTGTATTTCTTTATGTAAATAATATATATATTAGGGCAAGTTACCCGTATAATCCAAACCAATCCCAATATTATCAAATTACACCAAAACTAGAAAAATAATCAGATTGTACCGTTTGCATATATTATGGAATCCGTGGGACACTGCCACGGATCCAAGGTAAATGTTTTTTTTTAAAAGTTAGTTTTAATTATTTTTTTGGTTATAAGTGTTTAATAAAATTAGTGCGGATAAATGCTACGCGTCGGATCATTGAAAGTTGCCGTGAGCGATAAAAAAATTGTAAACGACGCCTGCAAAAATATGAATATGTACATAAATACACGAAATACAAATGTCTGGAAGTTCTGATACACATAAAGTAGTGCGCGAAATTAAAGTACATAAATAACGTAAGAAAACTACATATGGCCTCCGGTGCCGCACCCTCGACGACGTGGAGCCCTGTGGGCCCGCCCCCCGTGCTGCTGGCTCGTCTAGCTGCTCAGCTAGTGCAGGTGACGCTGGAGGAATCGGCAGACGGGCATGCTTCATAAACGGTACCTCCCAGGATCCACCTGGCACGTGTGCTGCTGATGGAGGAGTCCCATCAAGAGCCATAAAGACATGCGATGGACCGGACACGGGCTCGTTCAGGTCGAGATGAACTTGAAAGCCATCAAACTGCGTGTCCGGCCTGTAACCACCGTCGCCGTCATGCAACATGTCGCTAATAAAACGCTGAAATTCCGGGCTAGATAGCCCGGCCAGGAACGCTTGCTGCGACGAGGAGCTCATACTCGATGGGATCGTGGTCCCCTGGGTCTTAGGGGTGGATGGGAGGTAAGCCTGTGAGCTTGTGTCCGCCTCCTCTACCGCCTGACTGGTGCTGGCACCACCCTGAGTCTGTTGGGTAGGCGCCGCGTCACCCCCTCCCCACGGCTTCTACCGGCTCTGCCGCCTCTACGGGGTCTGTCTGCCCCTCTCCGACGTGCGTAGGTCTCAGGCATGCGCCTAATCTTCTGCGTCGGTGGCGCGACCGGCGAATCCTCAGCCATCATGTCTTCCAACCACTGCCTGTTCCAAGCGGTGGTCCTCGTCCCAACCATCATCCTCCTCCTAGGTCGCCTGTTATCCAGTGCATGAGGCATGTCAGGTCGCACTGGATGTGGACCTGACTATCTCTGCGTGGCCTCAACCGAGATCTTGTCAGGTGGCAAATGATGGAAATGATCAGCGGGGACAAGGTACCTCCTAGCGGCGAGGATCCACCACTGAATGAAGTCTGCAGTGGGGTCAGGATCGGTAGATTGTACAACCTCAAACAACTGCTCAAACCTGCATGCCCACAAACCGTAAATTAAGCTAAACTACAAACAATAACTCAAAGTAAACCACAAATAATAAATTAAACCTTACCTGGTTGCCCAGACTCCATGCCAGCGCTGATACGTCTGCGAAAACCACTGGTCACTCTCCCGTCCGTCCCTCAAATGCAAGAACTTGATGTTTAGGGCCGGGTGAGGACGATTCTACACCCCTCCAAACTGTGGGATCACCCGATCAACCTGGTGCCACTCGATGGTCCAAAAGTATATAAGTGAGACGATCGAGCACTAGAGGGCCCTGTGATCCTCCTGTAGAATGGATCGATCGAGCACCGCCTCTACCTCCAAATTCTGATACGGGAGATAGACGAACTGCAACACGGAAAAGATGTATAAGGCAACAATATTGCATGCATATTTCATAACTAAAACAGTATAACGAAAATCATAAGAATTCCAACTGACATCGCTGAAGGGCATCAAATCGAATTGCCTCCTGTGAGCCTGTTGTTGGGGCACCTTCTCGTCGGATGTGGGGAGATACCTATACCACCTAATAATAGCACAAAAATAAAAACGTTAATCAAGCAGCATAAAATAAAAAGGAGTAAAATTACATAATGAAACAAATAAAGTTGTTTACCTGGAGGCCAATGGCCACTCGATGTCGTCGAAACCGTAAGGCCGAAGGAGGGGAAACCGCCAGAAAATTCAGCAACGTAGCAGATCCAACGGCCTTGCCACCTAAACGACATTCCAATTGGCTGCTCGGCACAGACTCCTGTACAGCCAGGCAAGCACTGCGAACCCCCAGCTGTATCGACCTAGGTCGTCGATGCGCAGCAGATAAGGAAGCCAGCGAACGTGAGCCCGAGCTCCAGTCTTGTCCCTGAAAAGACAAGTCGACAGCAACATCCAGATGTACACTCTGGCATGCCTGAGGACCAACTCGTTGCTCGCATCCCTTGGGAGAGCTCCGAACCTACTCTTCAACCATGAGAACGTCACGGTGCAGGCATCCGCGTCCCTCTCGTCGGGCAGCTCGCCGAACATCTCCTGAAACCAGTCCCATCGGGGTCTCCCTGTACCCTCTGGCATCATGTTCTTGAAGTCCCAAAGGCAGCCGCTCACAAGCTCGCCGTCGATGGGGAGACCCAGCTGGTACGCGACATCCTCGAGGGTGACAGTGCACTCGCCCCACGGCATGTGTAACGAATGAGTTTCCGGTCGCCACCTCTCTATGAAGGCGTTGAGAGCGACTCATCAATCCTGAACCAGTGTTCGGTCAGTCGTGCAACCTGGGGCAGACCGGCCCGCTGCACGAACAGCACGACGCGTGGATGTAGGTCCATCACAATTTGCCGACAGACGCTGATGATACACCTATCATGCTGCGTTGAATAGGAACAGGTATTGAATCAGACTAAAAAAAAGCAGTTCATAACAATCATTAAACACTAGACAGAAAATCATAAACGAAACTAACTCGTAAACCATAATTTAAATAACCTTTGACCGTTTATGGACCCTAAATTTAACGAACTTAAACCCGTAAATAAATGACAGTGAAATTAATAACAGTTAATGACACCCTAAACCATAATACCTAATTTAAACTAACTTAAAACCTAAATTAAATCACTCTAACAAATAAATCACATCTAATTAACAAATAAATCAGATCTAAATTAAATATGTTTTATAAAAAAAAAACTATCCTCGTTGTGGACGTTATGCGCGACGTGTGAAATTCCATTGAGGCGGTACATCTCCCTCTGGTCCTCTGCGGCAATCTCCTCGATCGATCACTCTGCTATGAAGAATATCCAAACACTTCTCTCTAGAAACTCTCTCACTTCTCTCTCTAGAATTCTCATTCTCTCACACCAAGTGACCCTACCACGGATTTTATACTTTTTTTCACCCTGAATCCGTGGCAGGGTACCACAGATCCTGTTTTGCAAACTTTAACCCTGCCACGGATCCAGTACAATGTTTTCAAATGTGTTCCAAATCCGTGGTAGGGTCCAGTGGATTCACAAAAACATTATACCCTGCCACGAATTCCATAGAAATGGAAAACAGTATAATCTGATCAATTTTTTGGTTTTAGTGTACTTTGATAATATTGGTTTTGATTTAGTCTATATTAATTTTTTGCCTTATATATTATATAAAAATAAAAATATATTTATTTATATATATCTTAATATGTTCTATATTTATTAAGATTTATCAATGCTCTTTTTTTATATTCTTTAATTTTCATTTAATAAGATTGGTTCAATGCCCGTACACGTAGAAAACAATACCTAATAAGTATATTACTAATATTAAATATTTTAGTTCTTCAAATAATATTATAAAAAAATTTAAAGCTCCTTAAAGCTTGGGCTGCGTGGTGCCTGCGTTTGAATTGAATAATTTTACCACCAAATCCCATCTAGATGTCTACTTGTCTCACTCTAACCCACACACTCTCTTATCCGTCTCTCACTAACTCCCCTTCCTTCCAAACTACCCACCCTCTTCCCCCTCTTCCGCCCTCCGCCGTCCCTACAGCCACCACCACAGCTGCCACCGTCTCCCAAACCCATTCTTCTCCCTCATGGACGGATCTCCTCCGTTCCCATGCTCAATCCTCATCGTTCCACGAAGCCATCTCCACCTACACAGCCATGATCACTGCCGGCGCTGCTCCCGACAACTTCGCCTTCCCTTCGGTCCTCAAATCCATCGCCGCCGTCGGCGACCTTGACCTTGGGAAACAGGTCCACGCCCATGTCGTCAAATACGGTTACGCCGGCGCCGTGGCCGTGGCCAATTCCCTCATCAACATGTACGGAAAATGCGGCGACATCCACGCTGCACGCCAGGTGTTCGCTAAAATCCCTGAGAGGGACGATGTCTCATGGAATTCGATGATTGCCGCCGCGTGCCGGTTTGAGCTCTGGGAACTGTCCCTACAGCTCTTACGCTCAATGATGTCAGATTGCGTGGATCCCACGTCATTCACGCTCGTAAGCATTGCTCACGCTTGCTCCAACATCTATGATGGTTTGTGGTTTGGGAAGCAAGTTCATGCTTATGCTTTGAGGAATCATGGTTTGAAAACGTTCACTAATAATGCTTTGGTGACAATGTATGCAAAATTGGGAAGGGTTGATGATGCCATGGCTTTGTTTGATGTGTTTGATGATAAG